>VMDO01017953.1:0-43479 GCA_007922755.1 Pedetes capensis
TAACACTTCATATGATTTAAATTAGTTTCTGCTACATTTGCAACATCTCTTTCAGGTAGATATAGAAGCTATTTATATATGAGAAAAGTTGAGCTAAATCACCTATGTTATTGCAAAGTCTATGCTTTTTTCACCCAATCATTCTGACTCTTCAATGATTATGGAAATCATTTTACTGCAAGTAACACAACAATAGGGTTGTCAGTTCATTATAGGCTAAGATGACTGATAATCCTGAAGCCCTGTTGTACCATGCCAGTCATCTATCAAAACCCATTTCTTCTAAGTATTAAGTCTTATCTTGAATCCTGTCTCTGCTATGCAATCTTGCTGTCACTGCTCTGATTTTGTTTTGCAAAAGATCTTGTCCATAATTTCCTGCCAACTCTCCTAACTTGAATCATTTCTCACAGTTTCACTCCTATTCAGTCTATCGTTTATCACTGCCAATCATGCCATCATGTTGAATATTATTAACTGCAAGTTTGACCAGATAAGTCTCCTATGTAGAGCGCATACAATGGCTCCCTACCAGCAGCAAGCTGAAGTCTAAATTTTACTTATGTCTACCTAGGTGTCTCTAACCCTTCTGTTGGAGATAACACATTTGTATTTCATAATCTACACAAGCCCACATGCTCTGACTTTTCTGGTGATTCCCAAGGTGCAGAAAACTATTACTATTACTTCCCTAGCATCCTATTCCTTTCCATACACTCATAAAAGTTGTCCCTGGTACTGCAAATGAGAACAGTGGCAACTAGCCCTTACTTTGGTTCCATAGATACAAACAAACTACATCTATTGTCATAAAGAACTCAGAAGTAGAGTGGACTACATGAAGGAGCTGCTGTTCACACACACACATACACACACACACATTCTATATCAAATAATATAAAATTGTAATGGATATATCTGTTTTTCAATGTCCTTTTCAGTTAGTGAAGGGGTTAAGTGAACATTCTGCCTGGTTTTGAATCCAGGCTCCCATAAATGTCAGTTCCATGATCTTGAGGAAGTACATTTCAACAGTCAGTACATTCCTCAGTTAGAAAGTAGACATAAGTAGAAACACATGTCTCTTAAAGTCATTGTGAAGTGGGAAAACAATGCACCTGAAATGATGATTGGTAGTGGTACCCAGAATCATTTACTCCGAATAAGATGATTGCCATCATTACTACTGGCACTAGTATCACCATTATAGCATTTGTCTTTTTTGGCCATTCCACCCCTAGGTTCCTTTCTTTGCCTTTTCCTCACACACATGCATTCTTTCATTGTTTATCTATTCTTTTCCTTGCCTCCAAAACAGACACAACCACCCAGTCCACATTATTGGGAGAAAGGTCCAACTTGAATAATAGTGATAGGGAGGTCAGCTTAGGCATTAGCAGACACTATGGAGAGAAGGAGATTGAAAATATCCCCTACTTTCTGCCATGATGAGGAAGCCACATGTGTCCCTGAGGACAGTGGAAAGACACTTTGTACTGGGCTCCACACCCTAGGCCAGGATTGATGGCTGCCTGGATGTGAACAGAGGCAGAATATCCTGGGACTTCCAACTATGAGTTCCTTCTGAAAGTATTAGAAAAGTCCATTAAATCCTTTTCCAAGGAAAAGACACTAGGTGTAGGGCTTTTCCCCCTTCCCTTAAGGCCCAAATTTCCTATAAAAACACATTTGACCTTAAACATGGCCCATAGCCCTTTCCTACTGCCCACCTTATACATTGCAGGTGTACTGCTTTAGTAATCTATGTCTATATTCTCTATCTTTAATAAACTTATTCTACATTCTATACTATAATATCTGTCTCTCATATAAATTGTTTTATATGGGGAAACAGACAAACTGAGGTCTCTGCTGCTGGGGAAAGGGAGGTAATTGTAGCTACCAGATAAGGAACTGCCTGCCACTGACTTCCAAACCCACACTCCAGACCTGTGCTCTCTTTTCTGGACCTGCTCCCCATGTCTCCCCACTAACAATGTCACTTTGGATGTTCCTTAGTTTGAATAAAATTAGAAGGAACATGTGCCCGCTCTCTCTTCTTCCTCTCTTTTTCCACAAGCTCTCTCCCCACTTCTTTCCTCTGCTCCTCTGCTCTTTTCTCTCCAACAACCAGGTGTTTGCCTCTTTCTTCTTTCAGCCCGCCGTCTTCTCTGTCTGTCCACGGCAATTTTCCTTCCAAAAAGTCTGGTTTGTTGTTATTTTTAGGTGCCTTTGAGCCAGTATCCGAGCCAGTATCTGACTCATAGTGACCCTCATAGGGTTTTCAATGGCTGACTGTTTCGGGATTGGCTTGGGTGTGGATTGCTTTGTCCTTCTCCCATTTTTGCAGTGCTGGGAATTGAACTCAGGACCTCAGAGAGAGCAGCACAGCGCTCTACCAACTGAGGTAAATCCCAGCCCCAAAAGTCTGCTTAGCTCTCCTTTCCTCTGGCTTCTGTACCTTCCTCTAGAGAAGAGAGACATCCTTATGGTGATTCACCCAAGGAATGCAAGATTTTCCAAGTTCCTTTACATAGCTACCTAAACTTCTTCGGGTACATCAGTGTTCCCTGTAATTATGCCTTAAAGGATTACTATCTTTAACAAACCTATTCTATACTTTACTAATTTTTATATCAGGTATAAATTCTTTTACATGCTGAACAACAGGACCAAGGTTTGGCTGGGAGTTTCCCAACCCACCTACCCACACTTCCTGTGTTTCCCTAGTAACAACAAGAGCTACAAACATGAAGATTTTTAAATCCCTATGATAAGGGCAGTGTTTATTCCAAGATTCTAAGGCAAGCAACATCTACAGTCTGATGGATGATGGTAATAAACAGAGGAAAGGGCAGGGAGCAAGGCAGGACTGTACAACAATTTAAATTGCAATTGTGATTCACAGTCACACCTGGGAGATTTGACAAAAACAGTCCTACCTCCAGTTTACTGAATTAGAATCCCTGGGATGGGGACCAGGAATCTGCCTTTAAAAAGAGCTTCCCAAGTGATTTACATTCACAATTAGTTGGAGGAAACTTTAAAACTTTTATTCCTTCATTTAGATCCTCTTTATTGAATCTTCCAGTGTTTCAAATTATGCATTTCAATATTAACAAAATTGAGCTGTGCAATTTAATTATTTAATCCCTAAACATTTAAAACCAGACATTAATTTTCAGCTCACGCCCCTCTCCTTTGAACATGACCTTTATTTTAATAGTGATGAAATTTATGAAGCATGGTTCACTTCCCTGATTTACTGTAACATAGCTAAATTCATTTTGGAAATGATTAGACAGTGGATCCATATTAAATCCTTAATATCCACACACACAAGTGAAGTTATTGGCTCTCCTAAGCCACCAGGTAAAAATTCAGATAATGGAAATGAAATTCCCAGTCAAATTTTTTCTTTTTATGACTCAATAGAGCTTGTCATCTCTATTCAAAACCCAGGAACAGATAAAAGGAAAATGACAAAGAAATGAAGGCCATGTCATCATTGAATCAGTTAATTGTTAGGTAGCTGGTGGCAGATGAGCAGCTTGAGAGATTTCCTGTCTGAAAAGATTGGTTGTTGTGGCACATCATAGATGCAGCCTTGGGCTACTTCAAATGAGTGACCGCTTCCAATATATGCTTTGGCCCAAAGTCTAATTTTATGCTGTTCCATTGTCACTTGCCAACATGGTAGGCAATGAAATGTAGTGGGGAAATTATGGAGCCAAATAGCACAACAAAATACCAGAACATCTCTTGGGGTCAATTTTGAATCCACAAAGTGGTAGTTAATATTTTCCAATATTCACTCCAAAGAATGTTAGTGATCACTATGCTATTACTGAGTTCCCTCTCGAGTAGAGAAAGAAAAATGAAAAAAAAATGCAGAAATATATCCTGATGATTGAGCATCAACATGCAGATCAAGTAGGCCTTTTACATTGCATATCAGTCTTCTTTTTCACTTATTCCCCACAAAACTCTACTAGGCAGCTGCTACGGTTTATACTTTACATGGGAGGAAACTGAGGCTTAACAACTTTAAGAAACTGGATCATAATACCAAATTAGAAATTTATAGGGCTGAGATTCACAACTGGGATGGTAGTGCTATCAGGGATATGTGGGGAGTGTGGGCAGCAGGTCCAGACCTCAGGTCCTCAAAATTGGCAGCAAAATCTTTGTCCTTATATTTGGCATATAAAAGAATTTACACCTGATGCAGAAGTTATAGTAGGAAATATAGAATAGGTTTGTTAAAGATTGTACACCTTTAAGAAATAATTACAGGGAAAACTGAAGCACCTGAAGCTTAGGAAGATCTGCAAAGGATCTTGGAAAATCCTGCATTCCCTGGGTGAATCAGTGTAAGGATGTTTCTATTCCATAAGGGAAGGAAAAGAAGACAGAGGATGAGAGAGTTAAGTAGGCTTTTCGAAGGAAAGGTGCCTTGGATAGACAGAGAAGGTGGTGGGCCTGAGGGAAGGGAAAGACGTGCATGTAGTTGCTAAAGAGAAAAAAAAAACAGAAAGAAAAGAATAAAGCTTGTGGAAGAAGAGGGGAAGAAGAGTGCTTGGGCACAAGTTCCCTCTAGTTGATTCAAGTGAGGGAATGGGAGTGAGCGCCCAGTGTGACATTAGCCTTGAACTTCCAGCTTTGGGCACCTAGCCTGACCTGGGCCTCAGCTCTTTGTTTGTATAAGCTCCAGGGCTTGAATAGGGTATGGAATCTTCAGAGATTTCTATGGCTTCCTCATCATGGCAGAATGACAGGAGCCATTTTCAGTCCCTTTTTCCTCCATATTTCCTGCCAGTGTCTAAGCTAGCTACCAAACAATAAGACTTCAAAGTCTGCAGCTATCACTCAACCACATTATTAATAATTACCCTTCTCATTTTTCAACAGAATATTATTGGGATTAAACAAAGACCTTGATACAGAAGGGTAATTATTGAAAGAAAAGAAAATGAATGAAAGTTTCTATCGTATCTCTCTGGGAGCATACTTAATAATACAAATCTTATTTTTATGACTCAAAAGCTTCTACAATCCAGAGATACATCATTGTCACAGTAGCCTGCCTCAAAAGAGGGAATCAAGAAGATCTGGTTGTGCCTCTCAGTGCTGTGTCCTGTTCCTCACTTAACGCAGCTCTTTCTGTCTGAGATTCATGGGTACATCTCATCATTCCTGAAATAACAAAGAAAACATGGTAAACTACATGACAAAGACTTGGGTTGGGCTGAAACTGGCTGTGGGCCAGAGTGGTGAAGGTTAGAGTTGTAGTGTTGATGGAACTCTAGGGCCAGGTGAGGAACCAGGCATTAGGTGTGGTAGAAATTGAGTCCCTGCAAGGACTGAATTGTTCTCTCTGAGCCAATGTTTTCATTTTGATGTCCCTTTGGCTCTCCCCACGATGGATTCCTCACTCCCTGCACCATGCTGGCTGCTCCATCCATCACTTCTGTCGACAGCCACACTGGCTTCTTCTGACAAAAAGTCCTTGGCACTGCGTCTGTCCTCACTCATACCTGGCTTCAGTTCTTGGCTTTACAGGAAGTTACCAAGCATCATAAAAGAAAGAAAAAGAAAGCTTGGTCAAATATGTTCCATCACTCTGGAAATATTCTGAAACAAATATTGGATGCAAACTAATAGATTACACCTTCAAATGGTTAATTTCAGATGAATTTCACCTAGAGCTTCAAAAACAAGGGGTCACATCTGGCTATATATCATATAACATTTTTAATTTTATTTTTATTTATGGTATGTTATTAATATATTATGTAAATGAAAATAACTAACATACACTAGAAGCCAACAGCTGTGTGCCAGGTGCTATGCTTAAGACATTGCATTAGTCTGGTAAGGTTGCCATAGCAAAGTACTACAGACTGGGTGACTTAATAACGAAATTTATTTCTCACAGTTCTGGATCCTGAAAAGTTCAAGATCAGGCTCTCAACTGGTTCAGTTCCTGATGAAGTCCTTCCTCCTGGATTGTGCATGAATGCCTTTTTGCTGTATCCTCACCTGATGGAAAGAGAGAATGGAAGATCTTTCATTTCTGGATCCTTAAGGGCACTAATCTTATTATGAGGGCTCTACCCTCAAGACCTAATTACCTCCTAGAGGCCCTGTCTCCAAATACCATTACACTGTAATGAGAGGGTTGGCATGTGAATGGGTGAGGGGCACAGACATTCAGTCCATTATTGTTATTAGGTGCCATAGGGTCTGGTCTGACTCATAGTGACCCTATGTACAACAGAAGAAACACTATGCACCCTGCACTATGTGAGTGCTTTTCTGTTCTTCGTAGGATTGTCCATGGCTGATGGCTTCAGGTGTGGACTGCCACACCTGGTATTCGCAGGTGGTCTCCCATCCAAGGGCTAACTAGGCCTCATTCAGCATAACTTCTGAGATCTGGTGGGATCCAACATCAGGGTGGCACCATTCAGCCATTGTTGTTATTGTTGTTGTTATTAGGTACTGTCAAATCATGTCCAACTCATAGCGACCCTTATAGGGTTTTCAGTGGCTGATTATTTCGGGATTGCCTTGAGAGTGGATTGCCACATCCTTCTCCCATTTTTATGGTGCTGGGAATGGAACTCAGGACCTCAGAGAGACTATAGAGCTGCACTCCACCAACTTAGCTAAATCTAAGCCCCATTCAGCCATAGCAGCTCATAAATAAGGAACAGTGGCATCAAACTTTTATATGGGTGAGTTTATCTGATCTCATCACAAAAACATTCCAAGATAGAAGATAGCATTATTACATTACCATTATTGCTTACTTAATTTTTCCTTTTCATTTTTCTATGTCTAGGCTAATTTGTACCATTTCCCATCTAAGCTTTTCAATGCAGTGGTCATGTTACTGGGGAGATACAGGGTGTGCAGGGGCAGATCTGGAGCTTGGGTCTGGAAACTGATAGCAAAGCCTCAGTCATATGTTCATCATATAAAAGAATTTTTACTCAATACAGAAATTATGATATAGAATATGTTTATTAAAGCTAGTACACATTTAAGGAATAATCATAGTGAAAAATGACACACCTGAAGAAGCTTAGGTAGATCGACAAGGAACTTGGAAAATCCTTCATTCCCTGGATGAATCAACATAAAGAAGTTTCTGTTCCTTAGGAGAAGGTAAAGAAGCCAGAGAACAGGAGCATTATGGCTTTTAAAAGAAAAGGTGCCCTGGATAGACAGAAGATGGTGGGCCTGAGACAAGAGAGAGATGTGCCTGTGGATGCTGAAGAGAGAAGACAGCAGAGGAGCAGAGAAAAAATGAGAGGATGAGAGCAGAATGGAAAAGAGAGCACATGTTCCCTCTAGTTCCATTCAAACTAGGGCATGCCCAGTGTGACATCAACCCTGGGCATCCAGCTCTGTGCTCCTAGTGTGACATGGGCCTAGGGTCTTTGTTTTGTACATGGCTCTAGGGCTTGGGCAGGGTGTGGAATCCATTTGAAAATCTCCTTCCAGTGTCCTCAGGGACCCTTGTGGCTTCTTCATCATGGCGGAATGGCAGGAGCCATTTTCAATCCCCTTTTCTTCCATTATTGCCTGCGAATGCCTAAGCTAGCTATGTAACAGTCATACCAGGTTTATCAGTCGCTAGAGAACAGGTAAGGAGGTTGGCCATACTAAGACTCAAAGAAACATTGATAACTTGATTAATGGTGATGGAGGTGGGGTGAAATGCATAGAATGGCAAGAAAGAGAAAATGATTTGAGTAGAGGAAAGGAGAGGAGCTTTCAAAAGTGTCTTTTTAGCACTCTGGAGGCAGAGGCAGGAGAATCGTGAGCTTGTAGCCATCCTGGGCTGCATACTGAGATTATCTCTCAGACACACACACACAAAAAAGTCTTTTGCCCACATTTATAGGCACACCTCAATGGAGTAAGCTTCTGTGTGCTGTAATTGAGACTGTTTGTAAAGATATGAGCTCCACCTTCATGGAGAACTCTATCAGGGAAGATGTTGTTATTGTTGGGAGCCGTGGAGCCAGACTGGGCTCATAGTGACCGTATGTACAGAAGAACGAAGCACTACCCAACACTGTGCCATGCACCTGTCTTTTCATATTTGAGCCCAGTGTTGCTGCCACTGTGTTTCTTCTCATTTTAAGTCATGCCGCGTCAGCAAATGGAGGTCCTAGGGGCTTTACTCCATTCCCATCAGGAAGGGCAACTCCACTTTGAGACGGCAACTCTTCCCCAGTCACCTTTTGCATCCTTCCAGCTTGAGGAGCTCATTTTCTGGCATTGTATTTGACAGCTCTTCTCTGTTATTCATAGAGTTTTCAATGGCTAATTATTTCAGAACTGCGCTGTCAGGTCCTCCTCCCTAGTCTGTCTTAATCTGCAGGCTCAGCTGAAAGCTGTCCACCAGCTGTGGTCTGGCTGGTCTCTGAAATACTCGTGGTGTAGGTCTCAGCATCACAGCAACACGCAAGCCCCCACAGCAAGACAATCTGACAGACACATAGGGGACCGGGGAAGAAAGATACGCACCTATCAACAATACAGCAGGCCCGCAATCCAGTTATAATGAATGTTTGAATTGTTTTTTAACTGGATTTTGCTTTTGTAGCAGAAGCAGAGGTCAATTCTATCTAAAGAGTGATTGTGACAAAGTAAAGTTCGACTTAAATTTGCAGAATAAATGAAGGTAATAAATTAAGAGAAGAGAGGGAGAGAGGAGGACCCTGCACTGAACACAGTGGGACAGAGAACATCAGCCAGAAAATAGGAAGCTGTGGGGGAAGAGAAGACAAGGCAGAAATTAGAAAGCAATCAGAAAAATGGACACATGGAATTTCATGCCTGTTTTTTATGGGCTGAAGGAGGGTGCTCCTCAGCCAATTAGGAGGTTAGGAATTTATTTGCAAGATCCTGGGGATCCTCTTTTGCCTTTTGCAACACAAAGACATTTCTCTTCTGGAAAATCACACATGATTATGGAATGACGTCAGGGTCACCCGTCTTCATCTTTCAGATTTTCACAAGAGAATTTTTTCCCCAGAGATTGAGCCACATTTTGATTTTAAAAAGAAAACCAGCTGGGCGGGGTGGCGCACGCCCGTAATCCCAGCGGCTCGGGAGGTGGAGGCGGGAGGATTGCAAGTTCGAGACCAGAGGTAGTCTGCGTAATTTAGTGAGACCCTGTCTCAAAAAGTTAAAAAAAAAAAAAAAAAAGAGCTGAGGTGCAGCTCAGTGGCCCAGCACTTGCAGAGCATGCAGGCGTGAGGCCCTGGGTTCAACCCCCAGTACCACACGCACACACACATACAAAAGAAAGCCGGTAGGGTGTGGTAGCATGCTATCCCAGCACTCAGAAGGCTGAAGTAAGAGAATCATGAGTTTGAAGCCAACCAGCACTACATAGTAAGATCTTGTCTCAAAATCCTGAAAACAAAATTTAAAAAATGAAAACCAATTCCTTCCCAAAACAGTGATTGACATGATCATATACTGATTGTGTATTTATTACATAATCAGAATAAATGTGGATATGAATTTGAAATCAACCCTAGGGAATGCTTTCTCCTCACTCATCACAGCTTCTTTGGAATAGTCCATGTCAATCTTTGAGCGTACAGTATGTGAATGGGCACATTCTGGTCTCTTTGCTTTTTGATCCTTCAGCTTCTGTTGTCCACTTTTGTCTCTGAATCTTTGCAAAAAAGAGATGTCCTACCCCTGTGGCCTTATTCTGGCCTTTTGGCTGGAGGCTCACCGGCAGAACTGGCTCATCTTTACTCTACCTGCACCTGGTACTGTGCTTGACAATTTGTAGATATTAAGGCACTTCTGTTGATTTTGTGAAAGGTTTGGTTTAAAGATTTGTTCTTCTCACCAATAGTATCTAAACTATATCCGAATTTTATCAATATTTGCCTCAGGGATTTCTCCAAATCCCATACTTGGCATATCTATTTGTGTTACATAGGATATATTTGGCTGAAACTCCTTTTGGGGGAGTACCTAGCTATTCACCTTACAGCACTAGAGAAGTAAATGGTCTTCTGTTTATTTTCTCAAATGAGTAGCCTGAAGAATAAGCTAGCCTGTAGCCATAGCCCTGTGGCATCCGATCCTGTCAGATCTGGGAAGCTAAGCAGGGTCAGGCCTGGTTAGTACTTGAATGGGAGACCACTTGGGAATACCAGGTACTGTAGGCTTGGGAGACAGACCTGGCAACCCACTCCCCAAAATCAATCCATCATTGAAAACCCTATGAACAGCAGACAGAGAAGCACTGACAATAGTGTTTTGCCTGTTATATGCAGGGTCACTATGAGTTGGATACCTACACGATGGCACCTAACAACAACAACAAGAAGAATAAGCTAAAAGTTATTTCTGGAAATAACTGGAAAAAGTTTCCAGTGATGGAAAATTAGCAGGGGAAGTAAAGGTGGTTGGAACTCAAATTGGCTGCTTATTGGTATACATGATCCTCGACTGCAAGTTATTTTGAAGAAGCCATAAACCTCTGCGAAAAGACAGATTTAGCATTCCTTATTGCAAAAGCATTAGTGAGGCATGGGGTGCTGTTAAAAATAAAGACCTGACCATCCTTAGTATTAGAGAAAATGTCATAGCAACCCACCACCTGCCTCCCAAGCATTTCAACATGGTGGGCAATAACTCAGCCTTGAGGGACAGGTGTAATTTCAAATTTGAAAGGACTTTTTGAGTGTTGCTAATTCATGACCAGTCCAGAACTGCCAGCTCTAGGCAGTAAAATCTTGATAAGTATGTCAAACAATTTTCTTGACATATTCTGCCACTTTTCATCATTCACTAAAATTGCTATGAAGGCACGAAAAAGAGAGATCAACATATATGTGCCTCAAGGTCACAAATCACAAGACAGTATCATTTCTAACAGTGCCCCTCAAAAAGGTGCTCTTCACCCCCTGGCAGGTAAATTTGTCCTTGTTTCAGATCCTCTGCGGCTTATAGAGACAGCACCATCTAGTGGACAGAGCAAAGACTTTGGAATAGGGAGATCCGATTCTGGAGCAACTCATTCTTATCATATTCAAAAGGTGATTGATCACATTTCTTAAGAGGAGAAAAGGTGTAAATTTTCGATAGCATTTGCCTAAGTAAATTTCATATAAATGCCTTATTTCATGGAATTATATATCTTTAAATAACACTGAAATTATGGAACAGAACACTAAGGTCTAGGGAGATGTAACTTGCCAGTCACCACATGACTTTAAGTGGAAGAGTTGGATTCACTGCCAGGTCTGGTGGACATTCCAAGACTGCGAGAACACTGTTTATCTACAGTGTTGCCCATGTGTGAATAGCACAGGTGAGGAATGCTGTGGGCCTGCTCTCCAGAGCTGGGATTTGAGTTTTGGCACTGATGCTTACCAGCTGTGTGATGGGATCTTGCATGATTCATTTGATTTCTGTAATCTTTGATGTTATCCCTAAATGAAAAGTGATTATCCATGTCCATGCATGTTAAGTACTTTACAAATCATAAAGATTTTAATTATGACAATTGTGATCATGTCTATTTTTGGTTCATATTCTACATGAACACAAAAAAAATTGCAACAGAAAGAGAGGAATGAGGAATGAAATAGAGAAAATGGTAGAAATTAGGCATAGAATTTGCATTATTTGATGTTTTATTTGATGATCCCCCATAGACCTGTGGGGGAGCCCCAACATGACTTGTGCCAGAACAATCACTCTGCCATCATCATGAGAACTTATCAGTGTATTGGATGTCCACCTCCCAAAAAAGAAACCAGACAAATACCCATATTTCTGGACATTACTGAGAAGCTGAGACTCTTGCAGTGTATTCAATACATGATGGGGGTCTTATATTTTATTTTATTCTATTTATTATTATTTTAATTTATTTTTGGAGTACTGAGGTGTTGGAATTCCCAGGGGGAATTCCCACCATACCCCAAACAAGTCATCTAGCCCACTTCGAGGTTGGGGCAAGATAGCAATGGGTCACCTTTGCTACACATCCGAGTATCTCATTCTTCCCCCCTCCCATCGAGTGGGCCAAGATGGCACCCAAAGTATGGTAACCCTTAAAGCCTCCCTGGTGGCCGATTGGTCATTTCTGATCCAACCCTGTTTCCCCGATTGGCTGGCTATTAGGCCATATAAACTCCAGAGCTCAGAGATCAGCAGCCATTCTGAACACCATCCAAGAGAAGCTCACTGGGTCCTTGTGGTTCCTTAAGAGCCCAAGGCCCATTTACACACCTGCCTAGCCTAGCCTTCAGCCTTCCTCTGACCTTCCTTCATCATACTTCAACCCGCCTGCCACCTCTATCCAACCCCAACATCTACAATGCCGGATATCCTACATGGACCGACAGCTTCGAGAAGCAAGACTCCAAGGGTCAAGCCCCCAAAAGTCAAGCACAGGGCCCCTGAACAAAGAAAAAATAAATGAAACGATGGTTGTCAAGACAGTGGGAACCAGGCAAGGAAAAAGGATAGTGATCATTGAAAAGTGTACAACCCTATGATTTGGACTCTGTGGTTTCTCCATATTCCTAGCTTTGACAGACTCTCTAGGCCATGGTTTACCTAAGGGGAACTGAGGTAGAGCTGAGTTCAGGGAATCAAAAGAGGATAGAGCTTGAATAACACAGTACCTGAAAGGAGAGACTTGAACACCCTCTGCAGAGGTTCTCATTTCACAGACAATTGACCAATATGCATGTTTGATAAAATTGCCCAAGGTTGGGGAAAGACTACCTTTTCCCCATTATATATAAGATCAATCACTGTAGTTATCACAGAAATCCTCTTCTCTGCCCTGTTAAATGTTCTACTTTCAGTCACATGGACAAGTGATATTTTATTCTTCAAAGTATTTATTCCTTGGATTATTAGAGATAATAGGTTGTTTGTTGTCATTAGGTGCCACCAAGATGGGTCCATCTCATAGCAACCCTCATAGGGTTTTCAATGGGACTGTTTTTCAGGATGGTTTTGTGAGTAGATTGCCACGTCATGAGATAATAGTAGAATCATATTATTTCCATTGTTTTCTGTGTCTGTTTATCATGGTTATGATATTTTTAAAAACTATATATTAGTTATTGATTTAGAGCATATGTCTTTGACAGAACATTGTTTCCATCCCATAAAACACTGTCATTCATCTGGTACCATAAAGGTTTCTTTTCAGAAGCTATTATATCATTGTCTCATATCTGCTGCCTACAAGTGGACAAAGTAATAAGATTTATGAATTCTTTGAGCATGAGTACATTATTGCCTGTTGAATTTCCACAAAATGAGTTTTTTGGTGGTAAGCATTGGTGTGTGGAGTACTATTACGATAAAGAAGATCTTGAGTAACTCTCGAGATAGTAGGTTGGGAATAAGAATTAATAAGACCAAAGGCAAGTTTATGTGCAGAGAATATGCATATTACAGAAAATACAGATCATTCTCCTTTAACAAAGGTGGCTAGAAGGTCTACTGAGGAATGATGCTATTTGAAGGTCTCAGTTTTTTTTGGAAGGGGGAAGATTGTTCAAAAAGATAATTGAGGACAGTGCTTATGCTCATAATGCCCAGGATCATTGCCTCTTCTTCCAGTCAGACTGAAAAAAAATATATAGTTCATGTAGAATTTGGTAGAGTACTCAGGAAAATCTTTTTCAGTAGGGAAAATTTAGTCCTAGAGAGCACTATCCAATACCTATTAATATAATGTAAAAGCAAATCCAAAAGTATAAAAGTCTCCAAGCAACATACCTGCATTACAGAACAAAGCTCACATTATGTATTTAATTAAAATAGACGATCAATAATTGGGTAAAAAAATAAAGATTCAACCTGACAATCTTTGTCTTTTAGTTCAGGTATTTAGGATACTTAATGTATCATAAAAATTGGTGACTAGGTCATGTCTATGAACTTGCTAATTTATTCTATTTGCCCTATTTTACCTTTGTTCTAGTTTGTTCTTTTTCTGGATTTTAAAATTGAGTATTTTGTGATTCCATTTTATCTCACTTGCTGTGTATCAGCTCCAACAATTTGACACCCTTCCTACAAATATATTCCTCATTGGCAAGCACATGGCAAATGAACCAGCTCTGAAATCTTATATTGTCTTCTTTCAGGAATCACTACTAAACCCAAATGACTCCAATTAGGTTTCTCAGGAAGAAGCCTCTGAGCTAGAATTTAGCATCCAGTACGTCCTTTAAGTGATATCTTTGGAATAAACACCTATTTAAGGAAATTAAAAGAAATAGAAGAGGACATATGAGGAAATCATCCTGAGTCATTCTGAGGTGGGTTAACATGGTGATGCCTTTATTTTCCCATAGTGATCATTCATTAGGTGAAGGTATTGACTTTGGGGAACATAGTTCTTTGTAGGTGAAGAAGTCCCTTAAGAATATGACATCTATAGATTGTCTGCCAACAATATTCCTAGGAGCTGAGTTAGCACATGCTTTTCAGTGAATTCAGAGGTAGGTAGCATATTACAGGGCTCATCACAACATTTTATTTGAATTCTTGATCTATTTATTTATATCATATACTTTCTCCCTCTCTTTCTTCCCACCCCCTCTGTACTGGAGTGCAGAAGTCAGGACCTAGCATAGTCTTCACTAGTGCTCTACCACTGAGCTGCACTTCTAGTCCCTTTTCTGTTTTTTATCTTGAGACAGGGTCTTGCTAAGTTATGCAGGATACCTCTGGCCTCAAACTTGTGATCCTCCTGCTTCTGCTTCCCAAGTCACTGGGATTGTACAGAGCTGGTGGTATAGTAATGATCCTAGCTGCCTTCCAAGTCACTTTGATTGTAGGTCTGTGTCACCATTCCAGGCTCTCATTTTTTTTTTTTACATATTTATTTTCTATGATATTTGTTTGGTGAATTTTTCTCTAAAGTTTATAATTTGCAACTTCTCTCAGACTAGAGAAATGTCCCAGTAGTGTCTAATATCTTTAAGACAATGATTTAAAAAGTTTCTAATAGATTCTTGACCTGCTAAGATTTGATTTATATTTGCCTTCCTCTGTTTTAAGTTTTTCCATTGATTTTTGTATGTATGGTTTACTTATTTTTATCTGTAAGATTTTTGAACATAACTGCTTAAAATCCTTTGAAAATTATTCTATTAGTTTCACTTAAAAATATTTTCCTCATTGTCTTTAACTTGTTGGTATTTACATCCTTTGTAAATTTTGAAATTTTACTTCCGATTGAGGGAAGAGGTTCCTTGTAATTTCTCTTTTAACTTCATGCTAATATCTCTATGTAGAAAATTTATGATTGCTTCTACCATTTTCTTTGATTTTCCCAGTTGGGAACTAGATTACTTGTAGGTGGCTTTAGCTTTCTTTCACGTATTTAACTATTGGTTCTTACAAAGTACTCCAATACTTCATAATTTAAACAATAATAATTTATTTGCTTTTGATTCCATAATTTGGGCATGGTTGTACCTTAATTTTGCTCATGTGGTACAAACTAGAAATATTTATTTGCATTTAGCTAGGAGTGGAAAGGGGAATTTCTAGGAGCAACAGTCCTCACTGTATGTCTGGCATTCATACTGATCATTAGCTGAGTCTACTTTGGTTCTTCTTTAGGTGGCTTAGTGGAGACTAATGTGTGGATCCTCAAAGTCGACTCATGTTTGCTTACATGATGGAAGATAAGAGAGGAATTGAATTGTTCGTAGTTATCTTTAACGGCAAGCTAACACACACAAGGATGCAATATCATTAATTACTGAGCCAAGACACCTTTAAATTAGTTTTTCCAACTATTAGATTATTGTTTAACCTCCTCACACTCCCAAGGAGGCAAACCATTATTGCCCACACTCCTGGAGAAGAGTGCCAGGAATCATTAGTATATATATTTTTTCCAACTGAATTAGGCCCCCATTTCACATGGTGAGTCTCTCTTTGGTCTTTTACCAGGTGGAATTATCTTGAAACCTTGCTGTTCTTTTTGGGTGATGGATGGAGGTTCATCATATTATTTTATATTTACTAGAAGTCCAAGAAAGACGTAATATTTCAAAAAAACATAAATGAGTTTCTTTAACATATGGAGTCATCAGCTATTGATATCATTCAGGAAGTACTACGTGACTATGTTCTGGGCATTCACACATCAGACACTAGAATTTGATAATCTCTCAGTTTTCTGTGTTCCATTTTTTCTTTAACACTTAGATTTTATTTTTCTTCAGAAAAGTCATAACAAGTTGAAGAAAATTAGATTCAAACTGGAATTTAGCAGGAGAAAGTTTTCAAACTTTCCCATTTTCCTCTTCATGGTTGCGAACATTCCACAGAGATCGCCAATGAACTTCGGTGGTAGTGGACTACAGAGGTCTCATTCTGAATGTGCTCTGTGTCAGATAAAGCTTGTTGGCAATGCATAACTCTCAATTTTGACTATAAGTAGGACAGACAGAAAAGCACAAACCAGCAAACTCTTTGGTGCACATGGGCATAAAAACTCACTGCAGATAATTTCATTCTACCTTCACTGTGCATGGGAAATATGTCAAATGCCCTTGACATGCCTATGCTCTGTTTAGAACCACGTCTACACCTTTCACCTTTCGGTAGCATTCTTTTCCTCAAATGAGTGTTTTAAATAGACTCATAAAATTTTACAGGTAGGAAGGATTTTGAAGATGACATTCTGCAGCACTTTTGTCCCTCAAATGGGGTTATTTTGCACCTGTGAGAGATTATTCCGAGGCTTTAGGACAATAGATGAGGTAATGATGGTGGTGGTGGTGGCAGTGATGGCAGCTCTCATTATGGAGCTCATGATATGTGTTGTTGTACTGTTGTTAGGTGCCATCGAATAGTGTCCGACTCATAGCAACCCTCAGGGTTTCAATGGCTGATTGTTTTTGGGATTGCCTTGGGAGTGGATTGCCTTGTCCTTCTCCCCTATGATATGTGCTAATTAGTGTGTTCCCTTGTTAAAAAACATTGACTGTTAGTACTGTCCATGACCCTCTGAGATGAGTAATGATAACTTCATTTGACAGATGAAGAATCTGAGGCTTGAAAAAAAATTTGCCCAAGTTTGTAGTGCATAAGCAGCACTGGGGAACAGTGGGAGCTCATATGTAGTAGCAGAGTGATTCTGTCCACAAGTACCAAAAACGCCTGGAGACTCAGATATATAAAAGTCCATCATAGAACAGTTAGAAGACCATTACTTTTGGATCCAGAAAAAGCTGGGAGTTAAAAACCACCCTATTTATGCTGTATGGTTTTGAGTAAATTACGCACCCTCTCTGAGCTTCAATTGCATCATCTATCAAAAATTGATAGGTAACCTTCCTAATCTGGTAAGGTTGTTGAAATAACTAAAAATGACATAATGCATGCAAAGTGACTAGTACCATATCTAGTCTACAAAAATTACTAAAAGTTTGTGAAGTAGCACGTATGTTAAGCATATAATGTTACTTTTTTTAATCATCATTTAATTCTCAACCCCTAAACAGGATTTTGCCTAAATGTCCTTGCTCAATAGACACTATATTTGATAGGGAAGACTACACTTTCCTCTAGCACTTGTCATTCCCTTTCCATCTAGAACTTTCTCCATAGAACTTATCAACATACATATGTCATTTATTTGTCCACCTACACATAGCTTATCAATTGTTGTTGTTGTTAGGTGCCATTGAGTTGAGTTTGACTGAAAGGGACCCTACATACCACAGAATGAAACACTCCATGACACTGTTCCCTGTCTGGCAATATGTCAGCGCTTCTTGGTCATTCATACAATTTTCAATGGCTGATTGTTTCAAGATTGTTTCAAGAGTGGGCTGCTAGGTCCTTCTCCCATTTTTTGCAGTACTGGGGATCAAACCAGGACCTCAGAGCACATAGAGCAAGTACTCTACCAACTGAGCTAAATCCCAGCCCTTAAGAATAAATATAAAAAATTTTAGTACAGAGTAGGTACAAAGGTATTTCATCAAAAAGAGAGAAAGCTCAAATATCATATTTAAACAAACTGACAAATATTGCCAATGTTTCCAAGTTTAGGAAAGTAACCACTACGGTACTATTCATACTGCATTTTCAATTCATGTTTTGAAACTTAAACCTCAGTATGGTTGTATTAAGAAATGGGGCTTCTGGAGAAGTCTTGAGCAAGAAGCTTCATAAACTGGATCAGTGCCCTCATAAAAGAGGATCCAGAGAGCTGCTGTGTCCCTTCCACCATCGAAGGCTACAGGAAAAAGGCACAATATATGGAAAATTAGGATACGTCACCATACATCAAACCTGCTGATACCTTGATTTTGGAATTACCAGCCTCCAGAACTGTGAGAAATATGTTTTTTGTTCATATGCCACATAGTTTATGATGTCTTTATTACAGCACCTTAAGTGGACTTAGACAGAAACATACCACTTTCATTTGTTCATTTCTTGACATATCTCTTAAAACATTTTTTCTGTATTTTTGACTTTATATTCGTCATCAATTTATAATGACAATAATTTGGCATTATGATTTTTATAGAAGGTATAAAAAGATATTTTGGTCTTGTTTTTTTTTCCTATTAGAGTTGGTCAACATTTGGCATCTCCATAAATGATGATTTAGAAATATGTCAGCATAACAGAAATTAGAAGTATTGCTTTATGGATATTTAGGACTGTTAGGGAATTTTGCAATACCTTTGTTGACTTTCATTCACCCATGAGCTCTTAGTTCACAGTAGTACTATAAATTAATGCCCTATAAACACAAGAATTCTGACACATTCCATGTTGTATTATGCCCATAAAAAGACTTTAAAATGTCATAGTGTGTGCCTAACTATATATGCTGCATTATTGAATATATTTCTGGCAGCATCAAATTTGTTTTGACAAGGCATCAAGGAAAAAGAAATCTTTTGTGTACAAGTTTACTTTTCTGATGATTGGAAGAGTTTTCCAAAGACCAAATTTTGGGCACCAAACATTCCATTCTCATCTCTTACCCTACCCATGAATTCCTGGTTCTGAGTATCATGAGACACGTATATAATGATTATAACTTCTGATCCTAAGTTGTTACATTACCTGTTGAATGCTTGGCCCTGGTACAATAAGAATATTCCTGAAAACCATTCCTTCACGGAGGAATTGGTTAACAGTAGCATAAGTGAATCCAACCAGCTGAAAAGTGGGCTGGGGTTTAGCTCAGTTGGTAGATTGCTGCTCCGCACTTTCTGAAGTCCCTGTTTCGATCCCCGGCACTGAAAAAATGGGAGAAGGATGTGGCAGTCCACTTCCAAAAACAATCCCAAAATAATCCCATTGAAAACCCTATGAGAGTGACTATGAGTTAGGCCTGTCTCAATGACATCTAACAACAACAACAACAACTTAAAAATAGATGAATCCTCAGCAAGTTTTTATCTTTATATGGAGTTGAAAATGCTACATGCTCCCTAAACTTATCTAATATGAAGAAAAGTTTAACAGAAGGAAAGTTACAGTATAGATTTTTTTTAACCCAATGCAATGGAAAGCACTTATTTTGATACAATTTATAGAACATAATCATGTGAACTACTGTCCAAGGTCCTTCCAGATTGTCTTAAGAAACCTATGCAAGTAAGAAACCCTGAATCTCATCTTCACCAAATTTATGGTACATCAGCTTATCCACCTGAAACTCATCTCACTTGGTAGGATGAGGGTGGCATAGGGACAATATATACATTAAAACAATTTAGTAGTTATGGTCTTTGAAGAAACATGGTATGGTAATCATTTTTTGCTGCTATAATATAATACCGGAGGCAGGTTATTTATGAAGAAGAAGAGATTTGTTTAGCTCATGATTTTGTACATTGAAAGTCCAGAGGGCATGGCATGGCATGGGTTCTTGCAACAGCTTCATTTGGCTGTATCATTTCTGGTTAATGGTAATGGCAGGAGCTTCTTGGGGAGTGAGTGATCAAATCAACAAGAAGACAGAGAGACTCAAGGGTCAAGTCTAGCCTTTTACAAAATCTTGATCTTTCAAAAATTCAGGAGTCCCACACAAACTACCTTAATCAGAGGGTAGCATCTTCCATTACCTAAGGATGTTGCACCACAACCTTAAAATACTGTCACCCTGGGGGCAGTATATAAAACAATACATAAACTTTTAGGTTGACAAACAACATCCAAATCATAGCACAAGATAACATAACTAAGGGAACTTTATGCTCTAGTTCACAGAGTTCAGAAATGATGTTGTATCTACCATCTCATCTAGACATGTGTGCATCCTCAACGTAGTTCCAACACGCCCATTTAAACAACCTTCATAGACTTCATAAGCAAAACAGAGGGAAACACCCCCTTCTTCCATAAGTTTGTATAATATTTTCCTAATTTGAGTCACTTTCTTCTCCCTGATCACTGATGGTATACTGGGGAGGGAATCAGCCTGTTATATCATCCTTTGTGCCTCGTCCAAACATGTTTACTCTCAGAGAGGTCTTTCTGGTATGATGTTGGCATATTTCTGACCTTATATATCTGCTTAAATCCACAAGTTTCTGGACTCTTCTTGGAAGCTTGGCTAAGAAATAATAGTTAACATTACTATCATATTCAGGATCAGAAAATTCCAAAATGACACGCATTATAAATACCAATTAGGGAAAAAGTGAAGACATGACTTTCTAAGACAAAGGAAGTTTGAATTATAGCTGCACGGTGCTACTTAATATATAAAAAAATGAAGGGTGACAGAGGGCTCTGACATTGCATCAAACTGAAGACTTATGGGAGCAATAATTAGCTAGAGAGGGTGTAATTTTTTTGCTGGGCACAAAGAGGCCCTCCTTGTGGTTCATAGTGTCATGGATAAATGAATTTAAAATCAGACCCAGAAATGAACCTTGAGGAACTCACATATAATTTAATGAAGTTAGGCAGGAGAGAGTGTCCTAAGTATCAGGGTCCAAGAAAGGGAATGGATGAGGTACAAGGAATATGTTACCATTTTCTCTGTTAGAAGTCAGAAGGCAGGCAGACTTATCACCAACTGGAGAAACTTGAAAGTAAGTCTGGACCTTATGCAGAGTGAACTAAGTTTAGGATGCTCTTCCAGGAAAAGAAAGAGACAGAGTCAAGATAAAGAATAAAGAAACGCTTTACCAGAATAAAAGTAGGAGATACACCTTGGATAGACAAAGTTGTCACACCCAGAAATGCAGGCCCCAAGTCTTTGTTCCCCATAGTCTTATATTGAATTTCTAGTTTTCTGGGTGTGAAACTCAAGTGTGGCCTTTTATAGACAAGCAGATGGGGAAATAATTCACCTCATTTTGTTTAAGCATTGTTTGTAGTGGGCCAGGTGTTTATTATCAGTTTATCTTTTGGCTTTGAGACCAGCAAGGAATAATTAACTGATTCTATTATCAGATTATTTTATAGTTTAGAGTCAGGCGGGAGTATAATTTAGATTAAATTTGTTTGTATTGGTCCAAGAACTATTTTATGTGGCCTCACAAATAACAATCCCACCTCTTTGGGATAACTGAGTGGGAAAGTATTTTTTGGGTTTTACTTTGAAGTTAGCTAGGAGTTGTTTTGTGTGATTTTGTACTCAGAATGTACTGGACATAGGAAGGAATGATAACTAACTGCATTTACCTGTCATCGGTTTGAGGCAGGAGAGAAAGAGAAAAATTAAGGGGTCATAGGAAGGAAAGAAGCCCCTCACCCTGGAATCTGGTTACACCTGCTGCTGGCTGAGAGTCAGCTTCAACACCAGGGGCAAGCTCAGTGAAGATGCCTACACAGAGACAGTGCATGTTTTCCTAAGAGACCTCAGACAGGGTTGTTAAGGATAATAAATGGACCATGCTTACATAGGGCTGTTTAACCTTACTAGCACTCTTCTCCCATGCCTAAACCTAAACAGCACACCTTATAAAACCACCCCATCATTTTGTTTATGAAAAGACAGCTCTTTAAGATAAAAATAAGTAACCAGCTCATATATTTTTAACTTAATATTTAAACTATACATAATTTTAAACTTTGCTTTTCTTTTTTTTTTTTTTTTTTTTTTTGCGGTACTGGGATTGAACCCAGGGCCTTGCGCCTTCATGCTCTGCAAGTGCTGGACCACAGAGCTGTGCCCCCAGCCCAGTTTTTTTTTTTTTTTTTTGACTTTTTGAGACAGGGTCTCACTAAGTTATGCAGACTGCCTCTGGTCTCGAACTTGCGATCCTCCTGCCTTTGCCCCCCCAGCCGCTGGGATTACAGGTGTGCACCACTGCGCCTGGTCACTTTGCTTTATCTTTAAACCTGGTTGTAAAATATATTTTTGGAGTAATATAACTTTGAAACCCACCAATATATGTGGGATACACACACACACACATATATACGTGTACATATATAGTGTGTATATATATCTATGTATACTTATTTATATATCTAAATATCTATATATCCATATAGGTATGTATGTAGGTACCTATACGTATATCTATATCTACACACACACACATACACACACACACTTGAGACATTGAAGTGCAATTCTTTCTCTTGAGAAGCCAGCATCCATATTTTGGATGTGTACTATTATTATTTTTTTTAGGTTTCTCTTTTTCTCTAAACATATGTGCTATGTCTTATCTATACTTAATAAACTCAAGAACTTTGTTCCACTCTGACTCATCCTGAAATTCCTTTCTGCAATATAGTTAAAGATCATGCTCTACCTTAGAGGAGGAACCTAGGAGGAGGAACTGCCCAGGCTGCAGGCTGCAGGCAGCAGTGCTGAGCTGTGTCTCTCCCTGCTACTGAGAAGTTTAGCTTTTATTCTGAGGTCCACTAATGTCCTGTCAGTTGCAATTTGTGATCCCTTATCCCCTACTAAAAGACCAGTATTGTTTGCATTTAATCTATCAATGGAAGGCTAGCACTTGAAAGAAAATTATGGGCACCTTGAAGTTTTTCCAGTATGGTTCTTGAAGTCTGCCTCTTTCCCCAATTTTCCTAATACCCTACACACCTCAACAATTTCATATGATAATGCTTAATAGAGGAGGGCAGGAAAACTTAATTTCGATAGAAATGACAGTCAGCAAAAGGAGGCATATTGGAAAAGGCCTGCACTGAAATTGAGAATGTGTGGCTTTTAGACTGAAAAGTGTAACAGGTTGGATGGCACTAGGGAAGCCACCATCTTCTATGTGCTTCAAGGTTCTCACAGGTGAAACGGGATTTTGACTGGGCAAAGTTCAAAGAGATAAGCACTGTGGACATAACAACTGAAAACATTAGTGCCAGAATAGCATGGTGATAGTAAAGATTGCACTTGGCTTCAGCTCAGTTGATAGAGTGCTGCTCTGCACTCTCTGAGGAGGTAGGTTCGATCCCTATCACTGCAAAAATGGGAGAAGGACATGGCAATCCACTCCTGGAGCAATCCCAAAATAATGAGCCATTGAGAACCCTATCAGGGTCGCTATGAGTCAGACCCAACTCCATGGCCCCGAAGAACAAGAAGTAAGGATTGCAGTTGTAGAAGAGGAAGCTATTTTAAAGGAAGTCCCAAGAGTCCTAAAATGTTAAGATCTTGCCACACAAATGCATCTTCTCTAACATACATAGAGAACTCCAGACTGGTCTCTTACTTTCTAGTGCTCACAGGAACCCAAGAGAATTGGACCTTAGTCTGAATCTACCATGAAGCCTTAAGTGACAATGGACAAGTCATAACATTTACTGGGGCTTCAATGTCCCTCTCTATAAAATAAAGGTCTCAGACTTGCTGAGCCTCAATGTACTCTTTAAGAACAAGCCAGATTATGTCCATAAGGCCAATAAAGTACACATTTCTGCAGTTGTCATTGAAATTTCATTGTATGTTGTCATACATTGATACCAGAAATTAATGTGTCTGTGACTTCATGGACAGAGGAAAATGGATAGGTTGCACTTGGTACTCTTCTGAGATTCTGCCCTATATGTTTCTTCCCTTGGATGATTTTAATATGCTTTCTTTCCCTGGAGTGAACTGAAATTGTGAATATAAAAGCTTTCAGCAAATTCTGTGTTTCTTTGGAACAATTATAGATCCTGAGGGTGGTTTGGAGAACCACGGGGACTTGTAATCAGTTCCAGAAATGAGAGTGGCCTTATATGGATTCTGCTGTGTCTAAGTTTGCAGTTACCAAAAATTCTTGCAGAGCTTCAGGTCTCTGCCTGGGGGACTAACTTATTTAGAACACAGCTTGGAGAATTCTTTGCCTAAGGGCTTTGTCAAAATCAGTGAGGGCTTGGTGGAGAACAATTAAGAGGAGGCTGTGAGCTATATAATCCAAAAAAAGTAGTAGATCAGTCACAAGTTTAATTGAGAGAAGTAAGGAGGGAGGTGGCTAATAAAGGCCCTTCTTGTTTTAGAGTCAACACTGGGAGTCAGAAAACCTGTGCCCATGAGTTGACCATCACTGACTTAGGAAGGATCATTGCAAGATATAGGGCCATCTCAAAAGCATCCCCAAGCCACACCCACAGACCCCTGTCAACTTAGGAAAGAAGCCTCCTCTGTGGGGCAAGAGCTTAAACACAATCTCTGACCAAACAACAAAAGAGTGATGAGCTACTCTGACCAAGGGGTGACTCACAGGGATCCAGACAAAAAAATATAATGACACTTGATCCTGGGGATCTAGAAGGTTGGGCAAATGCATGCTGCTCCTTGTCAGAAGTGATTGGTGATGGAAACTCCAAGCTTCTTCCTACTCCTTGGCTTAACATGCGACAACAGTGTTAAACCCTGAACTATGACAGCAGTCTATTAGCCACACACACATCAATAGTAAAGGGAAAAACCTATTTTGTAGCCTAAACGAAACCCAGCCAATAAGTGGCTAATGCTAATGCAGGCATCACCCTTCAGTATACAAGACGAAGTATAAAAATAAGGGGAAAAAATCAGAATAGGGATATCGGGACTGCACAATAGGGGAAATGGACTTTTCAGAATTAGTTCAGTCAGATGACTGAGCACATAAGCAAATGACCAGATAAGTCCCTGAGTGGGAGGGCAATCAATGTCCAGAGCTGCCATATTACCTAAAGTTTTTGATTAAAATAAAATGATGAGATATGCAAGAAACAGAAACATGTGATTAATATAGAGGAAAGCAAGCACTCAAACTAAAAAGCAACCACAAACAATAAAACTGTCTTTTTCTGGGATTCCCAGGGGGATAGAGAGTACCCCAAGCATGGCCGGTTCCAGGAGCTCATCTGGCCCACTTGAAATCCTATGGGGCAAGATAACAATAGGTTACCTTTGCTATACATCCAGGTATCTCACTCTTCCCCCTTGCATAGAGTGTGCCAAGATGGCACCCAAGGTATGGTAGCATCTAAAGCCCCCCTGGTGCCCAATTGGTCATTTCTGATCCAACCCTGTTTCCCTGATTGCCTGGCATCAAGCCATGTAAACTCTGGAGTTCAGAGTTCAGCAGCCATTCTGAACACCACTGAACGCTCACCGGGTCCTTGTGGTTCCTTAAGGGCCCAAGGCCCATTTACTCATCTGCCTAGCCTAGCCTTCAGCCTTCCTCCAACCTGCCTTCATCATACTTCAACCTGCCTGCCATCTCTACTCAATGCTGACCTCTACATCACCAGATATCCTATATGGACTGACAGCTTCACAAGGCAAGACTCCGGGAGTCACACTCAGGGCCCTGGAAGTGGTGAAGGCTGTGACCTGGAAGAGACATGACACCCCGGAGTCTCTGCCCCAGCAGCAGAGACAGGAGCTGAGCGCTTCCTTTCTCCAAGACCCCTTTCCCCTCTCCCTAATCCTCCATTCTTTTTCCCTCCTTTGTGAATAAACCGGTCCTTCTCTCCAGTGCATGATGCTCTGTTCTCTGGCCACAGCCTCAGCACCGGGTGCAGCATCGGGGCACCCATAATGCAGAGAGAGAGAGAGAGAGAGAGAGAGAGAGAGAGAAACCCCAGAAAGAACCGGATGTCTTTAAGGGTCCAAGATGGCTGTTGCAATAAATGAAATCTTTCTAACAGCTACTATAAACATACTCAAGAACTGAAGAAAAACATGCCTAAATAATTAAAGAATGCATGATGAAAAACTCTTATTAATAAATATCAATAAAGAAATAGACATCATAACAAAGAATCAAGTGCATGTTTTTAAGTTGAAAGTATTACAATAAAAATGCAAAAGAAAAAAATACAAAATGAGATTCAACAATTGGTGTGAGCTGACAGAAAAAAAGACCATAAAACTTGAAGATACAAAAATAAACATTATGCACAGAGAAAGAAAATGAAAGATAGCTTGGTGTTCCCTAAATAAGTCGGGGGTTAGCAACTTTATCTTGGACTTTCTAGCCTCCAGAACTGTGAGAAATTAATTTATATTGTCTATTAGTGACTCGCCTGCAGCTGTACCACTGTGATATCAGATCCCATCAGATCTCGGAAGCTAAGCAAGGCCGGGCCTAGTTAGTACTTGGATGGAAGACCGCCTGGGAGCACCAGGTGCTATAGGCTTGGAAGAAGGACCTGGCAACTGACTCTCAAAAAACAATTAGCCATAGAAAACCCTATGAATAGCAGAGAAGCCCTGACAATAGTGTTTCACCTGTTGTAGGTAGGGTCACTATGAGCCAGACACCAACTCCAGGGCACCTAACAATAACAACAACCATAATAAATGACCCAGATTAAGATATTTTGATTTAACAGCCTAAATAAGCCAAAACACTATTTCTCAGATTCCAAAACACTCCTTGTAAAATTAAAATTTGTCAATTAAACTAGCGTTCCCTTGGTCAGATGGATAAAATTCCGTATATCATAGCTATACCTGATCTTGTATACATAATAGGCAATGATATTCTAATATTATTTTGAATGGATGATTACATGAGATTTGGAGTTATATTTGAAGATCTTCAAAAACAGGGTACTAGGGTTTTCTTAGAGTTTCTAGGATCTAAGAAAGGTTGTTTCAACTTGGGGAAATATTACCATTCTTACTTTCCTAAGACTTGAACCTCACTCATAAGGTGCGTTAGTCAGCTTTCCATTGCTTTCACAAAATAACTGAGACTTGCACCTTATAAGGAGAAAAGGTTTATTTTGACACATGGTTTCAGAGGCTTCAGTCTGTGGTCACTTGGCCCTGTGGTGGCACAGTGCATCATAGTGGGAGCTCAAGGCAGAGGGGGTCTGTTCACCTCATGGCAACCAGGAAGCAGAGACAGAAAAGGGCCTGGGCTCTGACAACCTCTTCAAGGGCAGACCCCAATGACTTAATTGCCTCCCACTAGCCTCTGCCTCCTAAAGGGGTCCTTGCTTGCTGAAGTGCCACACACTGACAATAAAGCCTTTAGCATCTGTGCCTTTGGGGGACATTTAATGTCCAAACTATAACATGCGGTATTAGTCATTCTTCCTCAGATTGAAATTCTGCTATTTGGGAACCCCACTATTATCTAAATACAGTAATCAGCATGGGAGAAAAGTGGCTGGCCTCTTGGCTGACAGTTGTTATCAAGAAGAAAGCCTCTGAAACATACCTCATAAGGCATTTAAGAGGTTGGGGCGCTGTCATGGTTACTACATTGCTTTCAGACTTTGGTGGTATTTTAGATATGTGTTCACTCCGCAGGTTGTGTGACCACAGCATACCCTGCTGTTCTCATCAGACCAAGGCAGGAGTCTGAATGGTGCCCTTGAGTTGGAAATAGTTGCTTTTATTTTTAATGCAAAATGCATGTTTTCTGGAAAGATTCAGATGAATATCATGTGTGAAGAATTTCAAACTTTGTGTTTACAAAAGAAAATGAACAGATCAGAAGGAGAATTATGTAGGTACCAGGAGTCCCAGGTGTCAGAAACACTTCTGCAACCTGTAAAACTCCCTGATGAGGTCTCCTTGCCTTAGCTTCACAGATAGTTCAGTTTGTGCTTACGCAAATGAGAAAACAAATAAGTATTTAACAGGAACACCACTGTGCTAACACATTAACGTTCACTTTATAACCAGATGATGTCAATGAATGCAGGTTACCCCAGTGGGGACTCTGCCAGGCAGGGGAGTGTGCAGACTGTCTTCTCTTGCTGCGATGGTAAAAATAGATCCATCTTTGTCAACCCAAATCAATAAAGAGTGGAGTGGCTTTGAGCATGTGCATGGAGGCATGCATGTAGGTGATTGGATGCAGTTATGCAGAAGTAGCAAATATTCTGGCTTAGCCTAATGTTCATTTCCTAGGTTTATGATGTCTGCAGCCATAGCCCCCTGGCATCCGATCTTATCTGATCTTGGAAGCTAAGCAGGGTTGGCTTGGTTAGTCCTCAGATGGGAGACTGCCTGGGAATGTCAGGTGCTGCAGACTAGGAAGAGGGACCGGCAACCCACTCCCAAAACAATCAGCCATTGAAAACCCTATGAATAGCAGAGAAGCACTGACAGTAGTGCCCAGCATGGTACAGTGTTGGGGAGTGTTTCATTCTGTTGTATATAGGGTCACCATGAGTCAGACCCAACTCTAACAGCATTTAACAACAACAACGACAACAACAACAACAACAACAACAACAACAACAACAGTTTTACTGTAACAAGTTACCACAAGAGTAGGGAGTTAATGCAACAGAAGTTTATTATGTTATACTACATGACAGCAGAAGTCTAGAATTGTTCAGAGCTGGAGACTATGAAGGAGAAGACATCTCAGGCTTCTCTTCTAGTTTCTGCTGGTCACCAGCCATCCTTGACATTCTTTGGCTGGTGATGGTACAGTTCCAGTCTCTGTTTCTGCTTGAATGTGTGTTGCTTTTGTTTGTGTCTATGTCCAAATCTCCGTTTTACTTTTTTACTGGAAATTTTTAATGTACATCTTAATGTGAATCATTCTGATGTGGTTTTCACTGTGACATTTCCATACATGCCTTTTGTTGTACATTACACAGATAAGTTCCCCCTTACCCTCTTGTGCACTCCTTCCCCCACCCCATCTCACCCCCTCACCAAAGACTTCTCTCCCATTTACTTGTCTTTTTATGGTAAAAATTTTCTATATATCCTTGGGTTCCAATTATGTTTAAGATTGAAACTTTTTCTGTAGTGAACTTTCTTTTTACATTGTCAGTACTATAACATGAATTTTCTAATCCATCCGTATTAATACCATTTTTTTGGTATTATTGGTGTTATTATAATTATTTCCAGGACTATTAAAGTCAGACTGTTCACCCTGAGGTTATCCCCTCTCCCCCATTCCTCACTCCTCCTTAGTCCTCCTCTCCCCGCTTTCCTCTCCCAGGATTTCCTCCTTTGGCTAGATCTCTCTCTCCGTCTTTTGCGTTCCCCAAATTGTCCCTTCTCCACTGGTCGACTTTAGCTTTTTTTTTTTTCTTCAAATCTCCCTGTTTTTATAAGCATTTCCATCATTGGGTTATTGTGGCCTACCTTCATCCAGTCTGACCTCATTTTGAGTGGCTTACTTCTTCCTTGATCCTATCTCAAGAGAAGTTCACATTCACAGGTACTTGGGATGAGGATTTCAGGGTAGCTTTTTGAGATTCACAACTTAGTCCGTAATTAATTTCTTTTAACATCAGAATTACCTGAGCATGTTTGGAGGCTTGAGAAGGGAGAGTCCACATTCTTCTGTCTTGTGAAGTATCATGGTGGGGCGAGGTTGAGGCACGGGTAAAGCAGTCAGGCACCACATGGAGAAATGCAGAGAAGATGGTGCTTGCCTGAAGAAGGCTGGGCCACAATCGTGTTATCACTCAATAAATATGCATTATATTTCACAAGTCACACAGAGTTGTGCACACTGGTGACAGGGGAGTGGACAAAATCGACATGGTATCTGATCTTGAGCGGTGTAAGAGGAGAGGGCTGGCTGTGCGTATAACATGAAGTCTGTTACGTAGATGTCCCTGATCCGATCCGGTTCCCCTTCGATTCATGCCTGAGACCTAGAAACAGTGACTAGGATAAAAAGAGTAGGATGTTCATGTGTGAAGCAAACTACCATGGCCTTGGTCCTATGTACTGCTTGTGAAATATTGTGATCGAAACACAGCAGTTTTCTAGGGCAGCGGAGGCCAGGGAAGGTTTAAAGCACTTCAGTGTAGACAAAAACATATAGTGATAATAGTGGCTTGACACTGATGCCGCGTTTGTGCTGGCAGGAAACAGTACTGTATTAATTTCTTATTGCTGCTGTAAACAGTTGCCCTGACCAGTAGCTTGTTGTTGTTGTTAGGTGCTGTCGAGTCGGTATCCGACTCATAGCGACCCTCATAGGGTTTTCAATGGCTAACTGTTTCGGGATTGCCTTGGGAGTGGATTGCTAGCCCCTTCTCCCATGACCAGTAGCTTAGAGCAACAAAATTTATTGTTTCACAAGCCTGGAAGTAAGAGGTCTGAAATGGGTCTTTCAGCGTTAAAACCAAGGTGTTAGAAGAACTGCTTATTTGGATGCTCTCAGAGAAGGTCTGATCTTTGACTTTTCTAACTTCTAGAAACTGCCTGCGTTCTTTCACTCTGACTTATGCAAATATCACAAATCTCTCTGTCTCTCTCTCTCTCTCTGTCTTGTCTCTCCTATTTGCACTTAGAAAGTCTCTTGTAATTACAGAGGACTAATGTGGATAGCCTGCAAATATAGCCCTGTGGCATCTGATCCCGTCAGATCTCAGAAGCTAAGCAGGATCAGGCCTGGTTAGTCCTTGGATGGGAGATTGTCTGGGAACACCAGGTACCGTAGGCTTGGGAGAAGGGCCGGGCAATCCACTCCCAAAAATCAACAGGCCACTGAAAACCCTATGAATAGCAGAGAAGCATTGAGGATGGTGTTTTGTCTGTTGTGCATAGGGTCACTATGAGTCAGACACTGACTTGACTACATCAAACAACAACAACTTGGATAGTCTAACATAATAGTTCTATCTCAATATTCTTAAATACTTTTTCTTTGTAAGGTAATACATCCATAAGTTCAAGGATAAGAGCATGGACGTCTTTGGGGGCCATTAATCTAATAACCACCAGCATCCTTACTCATTATCATTTCAATCTGGGCTTCAGAGGACCTGGAAGGATGGATTTCCAGTATTACCTATTATTAGTGGGGAAAGGCTCTGAAAATAGATCCTGGTTACCTCAGGAAGCCCCTCTGCATTCCGATAAATCTTTGTTTACACAAATACACTTGCTGTTGGTAGTGTACGTGTGAGTGTATATGACTACTGGAAATGAGAGGTTACTGATATTTTTATTCTCTCTCTTCAGCCTATGTGACCTATACCAGTTCAAAAATAATTTGGCCAAATTGTCCTAATCTGTGCAAATGTATAGGAATATATTGTGTGTATCATATATTTGATACATTAAAATGTTCATATCTAACTATGTATCTATAATTAATATCATTATACAATCTGTATCATTGATATATTTTATGATAATTTGAATATATAACATAAACATTATGAGTATGCTAATGTGCATTGTATTATTTGTATACATAAATTAAATATTTTGTATAAGTACATTCAACATGTGTGTTATATATATATTATATATTATTTTTCTACTGTATTAATTGCTTGTATTGCCAGTGTGACAAAATGCCTGATATAAGCAATTTGAAGGAGGAATTATTTATTTTGGATCACAATTTAAAGGGGCTCATTTCATGGTCACTTGGTCCCATGCGCTTGGGCAGAATATCATGGTGGTAGGAGCGTATGGCTTAAGAGACCTGTTCACCTCAGGAAGTAGAGAGAGAGGGAGAAAGTGGACAGGGATAAAACACACCGTAGGCTCAACCCCAATGACCAACTCCTTCCAGCTAGGTCTCATCCTAAAGTTTCTAGAGCCTCTCAACCACTAGCTGGGAAGCAGAGTTCAGACCCTGAGCCTATGGGGGATATTTTATATTCAAACCATAACCTCTGTTATTGCCTTTTAGTTCTTGAGAATTTCTTTACCTGGTCCATCAAACTGGATTAAACAGATAATAGCATTAAAAAGATAAGACTTTATAGAAGACTATAGAGCAAACTATAAGCTTTTGGAGAAGAGACCCAACATACATTGAGCAATTTATTTATAGTTCATATTGCATAAACTTCTGTTCAACAGAATGAGATAGTTAAGTCATAATTATACTTATTTTACACATGACAAAACTGAGACTCATAAGGCAGTGCCTAACATCACTCAGCCAGCAGGTGCTGGAATGTGAACTGAAATCCAGATTTTCTGATTAATCCAACTTTGCCACTCATAATCACTCTAAACTTGATATGCTTGTGCAGCTATAAATGCAGGTGATGAAAACAGCTACTTCATGTTCTTGCTGGTTTTAGGTGTGATCAAGTAGGTATTTGACTCATAGTGACCCTACATATAATAGGCAAAATACTATTGTCAGTGCTTCTCTGTTATTCATAAGGTTTTCAATGGCTGGTTGATTTTTGAGAGTGGGTTGCCAGGTCCTTCGCCCAAGCCTATAGCACCTGGTGTTCCCAGGTGGTGTTCCATCCAATTACTCACTAGGCTGTACCCTGCTTAGCTTCCGAGATCTGACAGGATCAGATGCCGCAGTGGTATGGCTGCAGGCCATTCCTTCCTAGGTAGTGGTAATGGTAAAGCCCATTAAATGAAACAGTGCATGTAAGACTTGTCACCTGGAAAATATCATGAAAGTGTTTGACAGGTTGTCATTGAGTATATATAATGGCATGCTAAATAGAGCTGAAAAAGCCATTTCCTCTGTAGGATTCAGAAAAGGTTAATGTCAAAGTATTAAGGAGGAGATTATTGCCAGTACAAAATAATCCACTTTGATTAATGTAATTTAATCCTCACAAGTCTCTGATGTAGTTATTGATTCCATTGTATTGTTGAGGAAACAAAAGTTTGACAAGGATAAATAATCTTTAATGATGCCTTGTTTCAAAATTACAGTATCTCAGAAGGCCATATGCTTTTGATTACTCTCTACTGGGATTTAGCTCAGTTGGTAGAGCACTGTGCTGCAGTCTCTGAGGTCCCGAGTTCAATTCCCAGCACCACAAAAATGGGAGAAGTACCTGGCAATCCACTTCCAAGGCAATCCTGAAACAGTCAACCATTGAAAACCCTATGAGGGTCGCTATGAGTTGAATACCGACTCGATGGCACCTAACAACAACAACAACTACTCTCAAACATGTATATGCCTCTGGTGATGAAAAGATGCTTTTGTGTTTAGTGACACTCTGGAGTACTAATTTATTATTTTAAACAGAGAGAAGTCTCTGCAGATAAAAACGATGTAGGCTCAAATGCAGACAATTATAATGCAAAATAACAGTTTATAATAAAAATTTATCAGCTTCCCTTCTTTCCACTCATAGTAGTCTGCATTCTCTTTCCTTCTGGAAGCCCACTGTCTTCCCAACACTCTGACAGTGGTTCCAGGGAAAGCCAGAAATACTGAAAAGAGAAGAAAGTTCTTTTAGGGCCTCAGGGCAAGCTCTGAGTTTTCTAGTGGAATTTGCTTAACTTTCCTTAGTGAAACTCAGCATGTATCAAAACCTCCTGTAAGACACCATCCATATTCCTTTAAGATATGCACTCTGTTGGTGAGTGTTTACCACCTTTATGCTTCCTTGCTCTCATGTATGACTAATCCAGATCACTAACCTTTCAAACATCAAATATAGCTTTGCAAATTTTCAATTTTTTTTTCAAATTTTACTTGAGACAGAATGTGTGTATTTTTAATGAATTTGTCCTGGGAATCTGCCTGTCACAAGCACCTACAATACTGTTATGGAGTGGATCTTAAGCATCTCCCAAAAGCCATGTGTTAAAACCTTGGTCACTAGTCTGTGGTAAAATTGGGAGGTGGCTCAGAAGAAGGAAGTTAGATCATTGGGGCTATGCCCTTGAGATATTTGGACCTTGGACCTCCCTCTCCCTTTCTCTCTCTACTCTCCAGACACCAGGAAGTGAACAGCTTTCCATCACACACTCCCACCTTATGTTCTGCCTCTCCACAGGTCCAAAGAGATGAGGTCAAGCAACCATGAATTGGAACTTCTGAAACTATGAGACAAAATAAATGTTTCCTCCAAATAAGTTGATTTTCTCAGGCACTTTGTCACAGTAAAGGAAAACTAACAGAGATACATTTCTTTTTCTTTTTCTTTTTCTTTTCTAGACTGGAACTAAATGTGTCTGTTGCTTCCCAGACCAGGTGCCTCTGTATCGCCTATGTATGCAGTACAAGTTTATTTTGATGTTACTTCCTTCAGAAAGCTTGCCCAGATTATTTTTCCCTCCAGCCTGCATCAAATATATTTGGTTTTCACGGAGACTCTTGAGCTTGCCTAAACTGTTGAGCAACTTGAGAAAAGAAACTTTGTTCTAATCCCTCTTATAGAGTCTGAATTAGGGAGGTGCTTTATTTTAAAATAAACAAACAAATGATTAAATGGAATTTAAAAATAAATAGTCAGTAGAACAATCCATAACCTAAATGGAGCATTGACATAAACCACAGGAGTTTTAGAATAAAAAGGGTTGTATACTAGCCTTGAAACATTGAGTGACACCATTTCAGTATATTGGACTCTTGTTTTGCTCAACATGATGGCTCTTTTCCTCTGGGCATAAGGTCACATTTTAGTCTCTCTTTGCACTCCAGTTTAGACATGACTAGGTAACTTATCAGCAGGTAACTTGTCTAGGCTAGTGAAATACGTGTGCTGGGAAAAAGAAATTAAGAGCTGAGAGGTGATTCTTCATGTTGTCCTATAGTAGAACTAGATGATTTTCCAGAATGGTGAGATTATATCCAAGTCTGAGACCTGATTAAGTCAAACACAGAATAGATTCCTATCTCTGCCTATTTACAATGCCTTGTGAACAAGAAACACACTTTTGGTTGCTTTAAGCCACAGAGAATTGGGGATTATTTGTTACGGCAGCAAAATTTATTCCTTTCTGACATATAATTAGAATTGTCTCTACATTTAGCATTCTAATGTAATCATCTTGATTTACATTCATGATCTCCAATTATTCTTCTTCCTAAAAGACACTAGAAGATAGGTGGATGACTCTGCTTCTTGCACACTCATCAATATATATTTCCTCCCTCAGCTATGAACAAATACATGTAAGAGTTTGTTTTAAGGTGAGCATGTAATAACAAAATGATGATCCATTTCATCCCCTTGAGGTTTTTTTAATATAAGAAAAGAATATTTCTATATCTTTTACTGCAGCTTCAAGAATTTTACCTGCTTTTAATTTTTAGTATCTTAGAGAGTGTCATGCCAGGTGCTGTGGAACATGCCTATAATCTAGCAACTCAGGAGGCTGAGGCAGAAGGATCACAACTTAGAGGCCAAAGGCAGCCTGTGAAACGTAGCAAAACCCTGTCTCCAAATAAAAATTGGGCTGTGAGTGTAGCTCAATGGTAGAGCAGTTGCAAAGCATGTCTGAGGCACTGGATTTAACCCCCCAGTACAGCAAAAACACAAACAAAAACAAAAAATAAACAAGAAATATCAATGTTCTAAATGAGAACAGAGTAATTACAATCAAATATTACCACCATTGGACATCTTAGAAGTGAAGTAGCAAGGGAAGGGAGGTTACCTAAAGAATTGGAAGAGACGACTATGTATTGTCCACTGTGTTTGAACCCTCACACCCCAAAATATGAATATCTGTGGTGTTAAAATTCTGCTTAAATCATCTATATTGTTTAGGAAGAAAAATTTAACCAACTGGGGTCTAAAACACCAGTCAGGTTTAACATCTAGTTATTGTTTAATATTATCTTGAGTAAAATCAGAGGTATTTTGTTCAAAATGCTTCTAAATCAGCTTTTAGAATTTTGAGATTTTATCCAATGACTCATTAAAACAATGTAATATGTGCTTGGACCTCTTTCTCCCCTCATGAAGCAATAGTAATTTTCCTGAGTTTTGGTTAAAAATTCCTCTAGAACAAGGAGGCAACATAGTAGCAGTATCATGGTTAGATATTTAGGAGGGGTGCTGGAAGTAATTACCCACACTGTGACAAGAGACTTGGCTTCAAAGGAATAGACAGTAAGTGTGTGTAGGCCAGATGTGATGGTCTCCTATGCAAACACAGCACCTAAGGGTTACTGATACAGGAATGATAGCCATCACGTGGAGAATTTTCTGTGTTGGTAATTACCGTGAGAACTCTAGATATATTCATTTAATATTCAACAGCTCAATATATTAGCCCATTTTTGTGGATTCTGAAATTGTGATAGATTAAGTAAAATTTTCAAGGCTTTGTGGCTAGTAATGATGATCTACTATTCAAATGCAGACAGATGTCATGTTCTAACTCTTATCAAAAGTAAAATTCATTAATATTCATGATGATATTTAGAAATCAAGATAATTTTAAATTGTGTTCAGGGTAATATTTTGGAAGAAGAAAAGTATGCAATATTTTAGCTCTATTTCCATCTAGTGTGTTTTAAATTTCTATGATTTAGAATGTACATGCTTAGGTTTCCACACAACTCACACTTTCCAAGTAGATGTTTTAATTTTATTTTTCTGCTGAAACTATAAGTAGGTAGATTTTGGAAATATTGGGCACTTTAAAGCTACAAAATCTCAGTGTCTATTTCTTGCATGAAATCTATTTCTTGGTCAAAATACTTATTGGTTGAAAATTGGTTGTGACTGTGTTCAATGTGTGTTTTTCATTCTTTGGTCTATGCTGAAGAAAGAGCCTCCAATTGTGAGTCTTTCCTGTGACAGACAAAAAGGAAAATGGCAGAAAAGAATGATATCAATCAAATGGTTCTGTAAAATATGTGACCAAAAGTGACATAGTAGATGCATAATGGAAGTAGCAAAAGTCTTACTACTCCATACCCAACCAACATTTGTAAATAAATAAATAAAAGAATGATGAATCTTAGAGACTATGTTCATTTGGATGTCATATTCCATTGACCCAGTGACTAAGATGGCCACATTTGTCATTAATGTAGTAGAAAATTTTCTTCTCCTATAGAAGAAGTACCAAGGGGGTCTTGAATGAGTGGATGGCCCAGAGATCAGTGACTATTTTCAACAAATAATACAATTTCCTGCACATAGAAATTCAGCATTAAAGGTGCCTCTTAATCTTAGAACCCTTAAATTCAACTATAGTGTTTATTTTTCTTTACACTAGATGACAAGAAACCCATCTGATAATGGCAGCTTTAGAAAACAAAAACTACTGTTGTAGAGCTGAGAGTATTGCTTTACCTTTTCTGCATTGAAATTTCATATGTATTTCCCAATTCCCTATGAAGAAATTGAATCTCAAAACAAAGGTCATTATTATCCATGAACAAATAATATGATGTCAAACATGTAGATTCTTAAGTCTGTGTTGATATATTTGCTAGAAGTTTTCCATTCCTCTCTTCCCAGATACACTCATGAGAAGCATTTGCCTTTAAATGTCCCTGATTCCCATAGTAATGAATTCATACTAGTTTAGTCAAACTGGATATTACAGTCAATCTCTCTTGCTGTCACTTAAGACTGTTCCCACAGTAGAAGCAGAATAACTTTAAGGAAGTCTTAGCCATTTTCCTTTTCTCACTCCTGCCAACAATGTACTATTTACATAAGCCTGCTATTGACTCAGGACTTAGCCTTCTTTATCCAGCCCGAACAGGACAAAATCCTTAAGAGAAAACTGAAGGATATTTTCCCAGCCTTTTAATCATTATTCTTTTTCTCCATGGGAGTCTTGCCAAATCTTAGCTCTGAGTCTGAAGGTGTTTTCACATTCTAGTCCCTCTGTGGTCTCTTCCTGGATTTATCCCAGCTTCCTAAATGCAACTTAAATATAAAAAATGTAAAGAGAGAAAAAACAACTGGTTTTATGCATTCTACTCTTTCTTCTTTTTCAGACTTTCATTTAATTAATTATTTTTTAAGGTACTGGGGAGTTGAACCCAGGGTCTTGCACATACTCTGCAAATGCTCTACGACTGAGCTGAACTACCTATCACAACATTTTTAAAAAATATGTTGACACTAGGTCTTGCTAAATTATACAGGCTGCCTCTGGCTGTGAACTTGTGATCCTCCTGCCTCTGCCTCCTGAGTCACTGAGCTTACAGGAGTATGCCAGTGTGACCCGCTTCAGACTTTTAAATATGCCCAGATTACAGTGAGATCTTTTTTCTTTTTTCTTGTCACTTGGCCAAGATTTGAAATGCCCTTGAAATTCATCACCTTTAAACTTTTCTATTATGACAGTCTTTCTACTCAACTGAACTTTTTCTCTTGGAGCTATTTCTTGAGGGTTTTTTTTTTGTTTTTGTTTTTGTTTTTTTTTTTTGATGTACAAAGTTTAACACATCATTGGAGCTGTGTAGCATTGTTGGATCAAGGAAGGAAGGTAACTTTCACTTGGAAATACACTCAGCCTTTGGAAGGAATGTGAAGGTGAAGATTCCTTAGGGCCTTCATTACTTAGGCTTCTCTACAGAAACAAAATCTCTATGATCCACATATAGATATGCAAGAGGGGTTTACCATGGGCATTGGCTCACCGGGTCATGGGAGCTGAGAAGTTCCATAATATGCCATCTGTAAGGTGGAGAACCAGGAAAAACCAGTGGTATAATTCAGTCTGGATTCAAATGCTTGAGAACCTGATGTCTGATATTGGAGGATAGGAGAAGATGAATGGCCTGCATCAAGAAGAAAGAGCAAATGGAGCTCACTCTAAGTTTTTGTTCTCTCATGCCCTCAAAAGATCACATGATTCCCACCCCATTGACTAGTTGTTGTTGTTGTTAGGTGCCGTTGAGTCGGTATCTGACTCATAGCGACCCTCTGTACAATGGGAAACACTATTGTCAGTGCTTCTCTGCTGTTCATAGGGTTTTCAATGGCAGATTGATTTTTGGGAGGGGGTTGCCAGGTCCTTCTCCCAAGCCTACAGCTTCTGGTGTTCCCAGGTGGTCTCCCATCCAGGTACTAACCAGGCCCGACCCTGCTTAGCTTCCGAGATCTGACGGGATCGGATGCCACAGGGCTATGGCTGCCGGCTCCATTGACTAGAGTAGATCTTTACTCAGTCTACTGCTTCAGATGCTAACATCTTCCAGAAACACCCTCACTGACAAGCCTAGAAATACTTTTTCAGCCATCTGGCTATCCCTTAACTCACTCAAGTGGACACATCAAATTCCCGATCACTGGTCCTGAGCCCAAACAGAGGAACTATTGCTTCCCGAAGATCTTCCTCCTCATTTATTTATGTGTCTTTTCTTGTGGACTAGGCAGAAGCACCATGCCACAGAAATAAAGGGCAAGTTGAACCCAGAGTGCCTGGACTCGAACTTCTAGTTCATGAACATGACGGATTCTGCTTAAGTTATGCAGACACTCTAATCTTTGGTTTTTATTTCTGCATGAATCCTTACAAGGTGTGCTTATTATCACTATTAAATGATGCAAGGACTATGCATTTTACAACATATTGCCTATCACATAATAAATTCTTGTTAAATGTTAGGTGTCATTAATGGTAACTTTGATTAGGAGCTGAGTTTAGGATTCTTTTTTTTCTCCCTGCTCTGTCATAGTCTTTTTTCTTTTTCCCTATATTGAGGGGTTGAGACCTGGTCCTCACTCATGCATTCATGCTGGGCAAGCACTCCACCACTGAATTGTATCCCTTCGCTCCTTTATTATTTTTTATTTTGCAACAGGATCTTGTTAACATTATACAAACTACCTCTCACCTCAAACTTGCAACTGTCCTGCCTCAGCCTCCCGTTGCTGGGATTACAAGTGCATGCTTACATCACCCAGCTGCCATAGCCTTTTCAATGCTCTCCCTTCACTAATTTTATATTCCAATGATTCCATTGGAATACTGTGCCAGAAATCATGTTCAACACATTGTATTCATCTTCTCATGTTATGCCTGAAGATTGCTGTCAGGGAGGAGACATCACTGTTTCTATAGGTATACAAGCTATATTCAGAGAAGTTAGGCAAGTTGATACAGATTTAAGTTATTTGATTCTAGACCTGATCTATTTTAAAGTCTTCACACTCTCTCCCCACCACACCTCTGTATCCTCAAAAAATACCGACACAGAAATTATTGTTGTTGTTGTTAGGTGCCATCGAGTCAAGTCCCACTCATAGGGACCCTCATAGAGTTTTCAATGACTGATTGTTTGGGATTGCCTTGGGAGTGGGTTGCCACATCCTTCTCCCATTTTTGTGGTGCTGGGAATTGAACTAGGGACCTCAGAGACTGCAGCGCGGCGCTCTACCAACTGAGCTAAATGGCAGCCCCAACACAGAAATAACACTCTATTAATGAGGGATTTCCTTTCTCAGGCTTCTTGTTTCCACATGGGGGAAAACCCATTGGTGTGGTCTTCCTGACCTATAACGGGTTTCTACACCCTGGCTCACAGATGGAACTGGGAGGGGTTTTGGCTCAGTCTGTCTCTCTTCTCTCCTTCTGGCATCTGCTCATGCATGGAGGATGTGTGGTTTGGCTGGTCTGAAGCCCTGCAGTGAGCCAGAACTCTGTTGTAAAGACCTTGCCTTTGCCTAATGCTGGGCAGGCTTTTAGGAAACCCGCTGTTTCTATACAATTAGCCACATCCACCTACATAGCTTTTTAACAGTGGCAGAGAAAATATTTTCATTTCCTTTGACCTTATTTCTAACTCTATCTCAGTTGGTTCCAAATTGAGATGAGAAAACACACTTTACGGAGTCCTTTCTAAAGGGATTGTCAAAACTGGCTTTTAAAAATGATGCTGAAAGATAGACATGTTTTATTGATTATTTGGAGGGAAAAATAATTGTGGAATGGAATTTTGGAAAATTCTAAAGGTCTTAGTGCTATAGATCAGGGATGCTAGGTAGTAAACTAGGCCTCTGTAGCCATTTGCTTCCCAATCGCCTTTTGAGAAATGTATATCCGTGTGAGCTTCCTCTAAGACAAATGCTTCCTTGATAGATCATATCCTTGGAAATAGCAAAGTTGACTAGGAGATAAAACACTTTTATAAATAAACTGGTCCATAACCAGTTGTACATTTCCAGATGGTCTAATCTAGAAGAAGGATGTGACAGTCCACTCTCAAAAGAATCCCCAGTCACCCATTGAAAATCCAATAAGGGCCACTATGAGTCAGACATGACTCAATGGCACCTAACAACAACCTGTAACCAGAACTCTGTTTATATATGAAGGCCGCAGGTGCCTCCATGTCTGGGCGAAGAAAGTGAGGTTCTCAGTTGAGATAGGATCCTTTCTGCAATAAACAGAAAAACCTGTTCTTTAGCCCAAGGGGGACAACCTGAGCCAAAGGGTCAGAGAAATATGACATACCTGAAGATCAAAAAGAGGGGAGGAATATCTGTCTCCTTAACGAGATTGTTGCTGATGTTAGGTGCCTTGGAGCCAGGCCCAACTCATGGCAACCCTATGTACAACAGAATGAAACACTTTCTGACACTGTGCCATGAACACAGTCTTTTCTATGTTTAAGCCCACTGTGTCAATCCATCTAGTTGAGGGTATTCCTTTTTTTCATTGAGCTACAACTCTCCCAAACATTATGTTCTTCTTCTCCAGGGATTGGTCCCTCCTGACTACATGTCCAAAATACGTCAGATGCATTCTAGCCATCTTTGCTTCCAAGGAGCACTCTGGTTGCACTTTTCCTAGGATGGACCTGTTGGTTCTTTTGGCAGTCCATGATATATTCAATGTTCATCTCCAGCACCATAATCCTAAAGCATCAATTCTTCTCCTGTCTCTCTTATTCAACATCCAGCTTTCACAAGCACATGATGTGATGGAAAACACAAAACCCCCATAGTCACACATCTCAAAACAGAGTTCACAGTGTAGTCCACCATGTCCAGAAATGTTTGCAGTGTCCAGTATCTGAAGTTCTCATCAGTGTCCAGAGCAACCCTCAGAAGTCAGCAGTCACCTGCAGATGTTCAGAGTTTTACACAGAAGCTTGGAGACCCCTGCAGCTTCATTTCTGGACCGGTGCGCTCTCTGACCTCTAGCTCAGAAGTGTAAGTGCAACTGTTCCACTGAGGTTCCCTGCTGCACCTGCTGCTTTCATATTTCCATCTCAGAAAGGGTAACTTTTTCTTTGTCTTATCCATCTCCCTTCACCCCAATGCTGGTCTAAATCCCCAGCATGCTGCTCCAACTCTCTCTCTCTTCTCATTCTAAATAAACTTTCTTGGAAGTTCCTTTTGGGTCCATTTAAAAATTTTTTCTGCTAAGGAGACCAAGGGCCTGAAAATGCACCCTGCTGTTCAGTAACATGGTGTTCAAGTTTCTTCAATCCTTTTTCCCAGTGCTCAGTGCTGGAGCATTTCAGGGTGGAGGAGGAAACACTCATATCTCCTCTACTTGAGGTCACTATCAAATACTCTTGGAACACTTGATTTTAAGGTCTTCTTACTATTTTCAGAATAAGTGCTTGCCTAAGTTTTTGTGACAATGATTCCTTCTTCAATCAAGGAAAAACTACACATCTTTCCTCTTCCAAGTGAGGATAAACATGTAAAAGGAAAAAAAAAATGCCCCCAGTTTCTATACATTTTATTTTCTCTTTTGTTTACATATTTAATCATTTAAACCCCTGTTGTATGATTAGGATTTTAGCAGCACCGGTGATGTAATGGTGGGTTAGAATAAAAGATTTTTATGAGCAGAGAGTTCAGATAGAAAGCTTGTTTAATACCAAAAATCTGTATTTGTTATTTTATTTTGAGCAATAAAAATCTGACCTGGGAAATACATGAAAAGATGTTCAAGTGTCTGCTGGAATAGAAAAGGGGTATGAAAAATCTGGAAAGAACAGAAGCCCAGAAGATTCCAGGATGTGGACCAGTTGAGGTGCTGGGATCTGACCCTGGAGGCTGCCATCAGTGCCACTCAGCTGTGATGGCCTCAGTTCCTCTGTCTTTCCCTGCCCTTGGTCAAATATTGGAATGGAGAAGACACTTACCCTTGATCATCAGCATAGCCGTGAGGGGGATAGCCTTGTAAGCAATGAGCGCTCTACTGCTTTGTAAAATGTACCACCAGAGAGGGTGGGATTACTGTGAATGGAGCAGCCACTGCAAGACAGTATGAAATAAGAGAAAGGGCTGCTTTTTGTAGGTCAAATGGGAGAACATCACACATATCATATTTACAGCCAAAAAATAAATTGGACTTCCTCCTCCTCTTCTTCTTGATCTCCTTCTTCTTCTTCCTCTTCTTCTTCTTCTTCTTCTTCTTCTTCTTCTTCTTCTTCTTCTTCTTCTTCTTCT
>VMDO01017954.1:0-43475 GCA_007922755.1 Pedetes capensis
TAAGTCTGTCCCAGAGGTCGCGTCCAGGCTCAGCTGTGTGTTAGACTCTGTCCTGTGTTAACTTTCATCAGCACTGAAGCAGAGGCTGTCTGACCACAGCCCCTTCCTCCACAAACTGCCTTCCTGAAGGGACTTTACTGTGTCTGTGCCCTGCCTCGCGACAGTGCCTCTCATGAGCCAATGAAATAACACCTTTGGCAGCAGATCACGCCTGACATGGCAGCAAAATGGGTGCACAGTATAGGGGCAGTGATCAGAAAGCCTCACTGATTCGAGCTGGGGTTCTCAAGTTGCTTCTACCGCACTTGTGTTCCACAAACAGGGCAGAAATAGTTTGCTAATAAGAAAAATAATGTTGGCAGCTGGGCGTGGTGGCTCACGCCTGTAATCCCAGCGGCTTGGGAGGCGGAACCAGGAGGATGGCTAGTTCGAGACCAGAGGCAGTCTGCGTGACTTGGCAAGACCCTGTCTCAAAAAGTAAAAGAAAAAAAAGGGGGGCTGGGGGTGCAGCTCAGTGGTCCAGCACTTGCAGAGCATGCAAGTGCAAGGCCCTGGGTTCAACCCCTAGTACCACAAAAAAAAAAAAAAAGGGAAAAATAATGTTGGCTTTTCAAAAAAAAAAATCATGCTGGAACAGTTAGATGTCTCCACCTAAAAAGAGGAACCTACACAAAGACCTTCTACCTCACAGAATTAACTCAGAAAGGATCATAGGCCTAAATGGAAAATGCAAAATGGTCCAACCTCTTGAAGGAGACCTTTGTTGTCGTTAGGTGCCAATTGTGCAGGTATCACAGAATGCAACACTCCCACACGCTGTACCATGCCTGGCACTATGTCAGTGCTTCTCTGCTGCTCATAGAGTTTTCAATGGCTGATTGTTTTAGGAGTGGGCTGCCAGGTCCTTCTCCCATTTTGAGGCACCTGGGGATCGAACCCCCGGTCTCAGAGAGTGCAGGGCAGTGCTCTACTAACTGAGCTAAACCTTAGCCTGTACATAACCTTGGATTTGATGATGAGCCTTTAACCTGTTAATGTGCACAGTCCTATATATAGGACAGTAGTGAACTGGCATTACTATTTCTCAGAATTTAGATCAGACCCGTGCACGTACCCATGTTATCGCACAGTATCTCAGCCTTACCTCCTGCTGGCTTCTTGCTTTTCTGTTTAATCTAACAGAAACTACAGTGTTGGGAACATTTCCTTATAATGAGTGAGCTTTGTTGTTGTTGTTAGGTGCTGTGGAGTAGATATCTGACTCATAGCGACCCTCACAGGGTTTCCAATGGCTGACTGTTTCAGGATTGCCTTGGGAGTGGGTTGCCATGTCCTTCTCCCACTTTTGTGGTGCTGGGACTTGAACTCGGGACCTCAGAGACTGCAGCGCAGCGCTCTACCAACTGAGCTAAACCCCAGCCCCGACTGACTTTTAGTCTTCTCCATTTTCTCCTCCATTCTCAGAAGCTGAAACTAGAGCAGAGATGGGGCAGAGATTGCCGGCTCTATCTGTGTCAGAGGAGAAGGGTGCAGGGAATCTGGGCAAAGAAGGAGGAGGGGAGGAGCCAAAGAGAAGGCAGAGAAAAAGAAGGCATGAGGGCAAAGATGGAGAGAAGGGAGAAGAGGAAATCTTCAGGGCTGGCGCTGAAGAGCCAGGCTCCGAAGACCGCACTTGGATGAGCTCAACGCCAGAGCCAGACAGAGATTACAGACAACACCCTCCAATCACTCCCACCAGAAGGGCTTCCTATTTGTCAGAATGTGTTGCTTGGACCTAGAATCAATGACCGAAGAGTTTTCTGAAGCTGATCTTGGAGCTTCGTGAGTTAAGAGAAGCCATTTATCATTTGCTGGGATTTAGCTCAGTTGGTAGAGCACCGCTCTGCAGTCTCTGAGGTCCCGAGTTCAATTCCCAGCACCGCAAAAATGGGAGAAGGACCTGGCAATCCACTCCCCAGGCAATCCCAAAACAGCCATTGAAAACCCTATGAGGGTCTCTATGAGTCAGACACAACTCGACGGCACCTAACAACAATAACAACATTATTTATCATTTGGCCCTCCATCCACAACTGGGTAGCTAGCTAATAAGAGCGGCGATCTTTTGGGCTCACTCTCACCTTTCTAACGTCTTCTGATCTTGCAGAACCCAAACTCCCTTGCAGTTGGCTCAACATTTCCTGCAGTTTTTATTGCCATTGCTCAATGGCAGAGTCATGACACATGTCCTCACATAAGGAGCTGGTGCGTGCGAGGTTGTGAAATTCAATGATTTTCAGGGACCAGACAGATTTGCCCCTCTAGGACAGTATTTCATCAGTCTTATCAACTTGATAAGTTCCAACATTGATGGAAATTTGAAAGGAAAAAAAAACCAACCTCTCCTAACTGCCAAGGAGACAAGTCATGTTGCTACCCCACCCACACCACCTAAGATCTGAACTCTGTGCACGTGCCCCTGGTGGCTTGCAGAGCAGGCCTTGGGATTCATTGACAGACAAGGAATGAGGAGGCAGGTGGCCTGTCCGAGCCTATTTCACAAGAGAGTGAGCCAAGGGAACCCCAAAAGGAAACAGGCCACAGAAAGACAAGCCTCCTGGTGACCCAAACAGTTTTCCAGGTTCCAAAGGCAAATGCCAGACAGTGGGAAAATCTCCCTGGTGTCCCTGAGGTCAACTCTCTAATAAACAACATTATTGGTTTGTATAGTATCTATCTAATTACATGCCTGCAGGTGTAGCCCTATGGCATCTGATCCCGTCAGATCTGGGAAACTAAGCAGGGTCAGGCCTGGTTAGTCCTTGGATGGGAGATCACCTGGGAACACCAGGTGCTGTAGGCTTGGGAGATGGAGCCGGCAACCCACTCCCAAAAATCAATCCGCCATTGAAAACCCTATGAACAGCAAAGAAGCACTGGCATTTGTGTTTCATCTGTTGTACGCAGGGTCACTATGAGTCGGATACTGACTCAACAGCCTCTAACAACAACAACATCTAATAACATATTAACTTGCTGGATTTATTAAGTGTTCCTCTACACCAAGAACCACGCAAGGGATATCACATGTATTGCTCACTGAATCCTCACAACAGTCCACTAAGGCAGAGACCATATTATTCCCAGGGATGCAGCCCCTTAGGGGACATAAGTGAGTGTTGGGGTTCACTCCGGCCCAGAGCGGTAATGGAGATTGCCTCAACACGGGTACTCGGGGACCCTTGGAAATAGGTAAGAGCCAGTGGCAATGAAGAAGGACTCCAGGAGCCTTCTCACAAACAGTAACAGAATTTAGTAAGCTGCACCTACCAAGGTGAACAAAAGCGGGTGCAGCACCACAATGCTCAATGGAAGTGTCCCATGATGTGTCTCCTGTTGCCTCTCGCAGTTCGCCTTCTCTACTCTCTTCCTCCCCAAGGTGAGGGAAGAAAAGCAGAGAGCTCTTCGTGTCTTGCTTGGAGCCTTCACTGCTTCAGAGGCCCTGGGCTTGATACGGAGTCTTGCTTATAGTCCTCAGGTGTCTTCACTGGTGGTGCTGGAGGTTGCAGGTCTCAGGAGCAGGGTGTGGAGGTCAGGTTTCAAAGGGCTCAGAAAGCAGCTGAATAGAGGAGGATCAAGAACATAAGGGACAAAAGGGAAGCAAGTAGTTTCAGTGATGGTTTATATACCTTCTATGTAGGGGGCATGGACCCAGAAATAGCCAATCAGGGAGAGGCTCATGCCGGTGGCGGTTATGTAACTAGGGATTTGAAAAAGAAAAATTTTGATTGGGGGGTTAGGTGCAGGCCAGGCCAATCACTGAGCTTCCTTTTCCAACCAATCAGGAGACTCTGGGCAGCCAATCAGATTGAAGGAGGCCACACCAGAGCGTTGCTGTTTGGGGGCCATCTTGAATCACTCCATGGGAGGGGGAGGAGTGGAATACCAGGATGTGGGACAAAGGTCGGCAGCCCTGGAGGATAGATGTTAGTCCTCCCAATGGGCCAGACAAGCCACCACCCCTGGAGTTCTTTCTAGGACTCCCATCATTATGGTCCTTGGTTGGTTATGAGTGGGAGGGGTAAGAATAGGGTAAAATTTGGATAAGGTTCAGGCCTCTACCTAGGTCAGGAAAATCTCCACCCAGGCCCCCTCTAGGTCTTTCTCGGGGTCCCCCAAATGATCACCGACAAGTGAGAAGGCTCTAAGGGAGGATTTAGCTAATGAGAACCCTCCAGACTCACAGAGCACTGGCTCTAGTGAGGGTCTCCTTGGTTGTATCTCATGGTGGATGGCACATTGTTGGCAGGAATGCATGGCAAAGACCATATGGCAAGACAGGAGCCCAGAGCCAACAGGAAGGGCCAGTCTTGGGACCTCCCAGTAAGCCACCTGTATCTCTTGGAGGGCAGGACTTGGCTCCTGGGAGAAACAAACAATTCAGAGGTTAGGAACAGAGATGCCATTCCTTACTTTACACTGTATCTGTTACTATTAGAAGCCAGACAGTAACGACATGGGTACAAACAGAACTGGTAACTATCCCACTGAAGCGCTGAGCCGTTTCGATTCCACCGTTCCCTTAGTTTCTTCTGTGCTCTGAAGTCATTTTCTGTGGTTTCTTTGCTTTCCCAGCCACTTGAACTTGACATCCAGAATGCGTGCTGCATTTTCTCCCTCTTGCTTTATGACTTTCACTGGAACCCGTTTCCCTCTTAGAGACAACATTTAGTTAACTTAGGCTCTTCAAAGCACAGAGTTAGATCTAACTTACGGGGCCCTGAGGTGCCTGGAACACTACTGAGACAGACAGGATAGATCACAAAATGCCAAAAAGAAACCGTCAGAGGGACATGTAAAAAAGACTGCCTTTCCCTCTCTACCGTGGGATGTGGACGGAGCTGGTGACCAGAGAAGACGTGGAATAGGCGGAATGAGGCTGAGATCGGAAGCAGGTTGCAACAGTGGGCAGGGCCTCTTTCTCTATTCTCCAAGCGCAGTTGTTAAGACTCCTCCAGCGGGACCAATATTAATGTGGCCAGTGTTTCATCTTCTGCAAACACCCGGCTTCCCTCCCAGAGGTCAGGACCCTCCAGGTGCTGTGTCGTGGCCAGGCTCCATTCCCTATCCCTGGACACCTCCTCTCCCAGCCTCTGGAACCCAGCCATCCCAGAGCCAAGCAACTGCTTCTCCTTCTCACCCCCGAGTCTTCTCCCTTTGAGACGATCTGGGCCTGCGTCCTCTTGAACTGGACTTTGAAAAACCAAAAGCCACCTTCCGTCCTCCACAGGGCTGGGGAAGTCTGACTTTTTCTGCCTCCAGGCGACCCATTCTGCTATGAAAGACAGAAGGAAAATGGCCTCCCGTTCTTCCCTGTTGAGCTCACGTGGAAGAAATAGAGCTAATTTTCAGCAGATCGCTCCACCAAAGGCCTTGACTGTGACTGGTTGCAGGTGGGCTTCTAAGGGTAATTTGTTCCACATGGGCTTCCAGGAGACTCAGGTGCCCTTCGCCATCCTCTGTTTTTCAACTATCCTCTGTGATCGCATATTCCTCTTATTTCAAATACCAAAAACAAACAAACAAACAAACAAACATGTATATATCTCCTACGTGCAGGAGCGCCTCCCTGAGAAACCTTCCAGCGGCATCATTCTGGATAAAGGTTAGCGACTCTGGACCCCCAAGTGCCTCTGGTCTCTGTGATTGCAGCCCTTTCATTCCACATGGCCAGCACTGCCTCAGTCTTCATCTTCCCACCTCCTTTCCCCGACTGCTTAGTTCAGTGACCAGCGCACAGTAGGCACACCTATTGAATAGACCAGTCAAGGACTAAGGCCCAATACGACTTGAGTGAACTCCAGTCTTTAAAAATCTTCCTAGTCACACATGAATTCACATCAGTTAGGACAAAGGTGGCCCTCTCAGACCCAGATGGTTCTCCAAAGTTCAAGAATCCATGGCAAAATTTGAAATCTGGTAACTTCACTGATACCATAACCTAAAACTTGTTTTCGACATTGGTGTATTCCCATTTTAAAATCCTTTCTGTACCTTAAGTTTTATAATTACGTTTGGGGTTTTTGTTTGTTTCAGAAAAGAAAAAAAGCAGATGTTTTTCTGAGGCTATCCCTGAGCTCCTCTCCGGGGCTCAAACAATCCTCCCTCCTTAGCCTCACAAGTAGCTGGGGCTCCAGGTGTGCACTACCACACCTGGCTGCTCATTAGCTGTGAGAAATTTACTTGAAAGTATAATAGGTTTAGACTACAATAGATAACACCTCCCTCTATCTATGCCTGGGATTTAGCTCAGTGGGTAGAGCGCTGCGCTGCAGTCTCTGAGGCCCTGAGTTCAATTCCCAGCACCGCAAAAATGGGAGAAGGGCCTGGCAATCCATTCCCAAGGCAATCCCGAAGCACTCAGCCATTGAAAACCCTATGAGGGTCGCTATGAGTCGGATACCGACTTGATGGCACCTAACAACAACAACAATAGATAACAGGGAAATTCCTATTTGTCCTCACCTACTATTCGAAAGGGCTGGGATTTAGCTCAGTTGGTAGAGCACTGCTCTACAGTCTCTGAGGTCCCGAGTTTGATTCCCAGCACCACGAAAATGGGAGAATGACGTGGCAATCCCGAAACAGTCAGCCATTGAAAACCTTGTGAGGGGCACTATGAGTTGAACACGACTTGAAGGCACCTAACAACTATCTGAAAGTAACAGCCACCCCCACGGCCACGTTCCACTGACATTACATGTTCCTTCTTCATACTAGAAAGATGACAGTCCAACTGCAGATCAGCAATGTGACTGGGAGTCTTTTGGTGGAGAGCTGGTGATCATCCTAAACACAGTCACACACCCCATAATGCCATTTTGGCCAATGACATAGTGCATACATAGTGGTGGTTGCAGAAGATTATATCATCCTGCAGTGACATCCTAGCTGTCTTAGTTTGTGTGACTACACTCTTGTAATGTTGGCACAATGACAAAATCACGTTTTTGTTGTTGTTGTTAGGTGCCGTCGAGTCCAGTCTGACTCATCGAGACCCTCATAGGGTTTTTAATGGCTGTTTCGGGATTGCCTTGGGAGTGGGTTGCCACGTCCTCTCCCATTTTGCGGTGCTGGGAATCGAACTCAGGACCTCAGAGACGGCAGAGCAGTGCTCTACCTACTGAGCTAAATAATTACCTAGTGATGCTGTTCTCCGAACAGATCCCCGTCAGTAAATGATGCCTGACTGCACTCAGTTCATTATCCACTCATCTCCACTGTGGATGGAGGGGTCCCAGAAAGCCCTCTTGTACCCCAACCATTCCCCCATTTCCTCCCTAACCCCTCTCCCTCCAGTAACTGGAGGAAAAAGCTTTGATTCTTCATAAGGCTGAGCACACAAACTCACCTCTGGGAAAGGTGCATGGGCCAGCCCCGGGACCATGCTTTACACAGCACCCTCCAGACCTGAAGAATATGGAAGCCCTCAGGACCCCAGGAGAGGAGCTTAGAGGACTCATGTCCACTGATCACCGTGTCCTGAGTTTGCCCAGAGCTCGCCCAGCTTTCAGGCCAGAAGCACACTAGGGGCTGTTGGGTTTGGATTTCTACAGGGCCGAAATAAAGTGGCTTCCGGTTCATCCCCTCCTCACCCGCCGCTACGAAGACCCAGGCTGCATGGCCCGATTAGGAACGCATAGCTGGGCTGGGATTTAGCTCAGTGGGTAGAGCGCTGAGCTGCAGTCTCTGAGGCCCCGAGTTCAATTCCCAGCACCGCAAAAATGGGAGAAGGGCCTGGCAATCCACTCCCAAGACAATCCCGAAGCACTCAGCCATTGAAAACCCTATGAGGGTCGCTATGAGTCAGATACTGACTCGGCGGCACCCAACAACAACAAGCTGGGAGAAGCTCGAATGCAAAAGAGGACGTGCAAGGGGAGAAGGTGTGCTTTTCTGTTTCAAGAACCTGCTGACGTAGGGCATGCTTCTGTTTTTCTGCAGAAACGCTGCCTTCCGTGGACCAAATTCAGCCACAATCAAGCTAATTGAATGCACAAATGTAATATTTTTCCAGGGCACCTCCAATTGAACGCTTGATGAAATTGGGTCCTTCCCATATATTTACAAAAGCTTTTCTTCATCCAGAAATGTCTGTTAAAATTGCTTATAGATGCTGAGATGGCAAATCACTCTTCTAATGTAATGAGATAACTCATCTCTATAAACTTTGCTTGCTCAAACGTACTCGCATAAAAGAAATCAGGCTACAGGCTTTTCTCGATAAATAGAATGAACAACTGGAACCTGATGGCTGTGGCACGTTCTGCCTCATTGCTGAGGGATGTTTAAAATTGCTTCCTGTCTCTCTTCTCCGGCTCTCACGGTGGAGTGTTCATTTTGGTAGTTGATGGGGAAAGGAGGTCAAATAAACTGATGTGGGGAGGGAGCCAAAGCCATTTGTCAAAATGCAGGGAGAAGCCTGGAGATGGGAGTCATTTAAAGGCTAGAAATTGATTTAAAAGATTCCTGTCCTCAAATCATTTTTCTTGCTAAATGTAGCTACTTTGTGAGCCTGGTTTTCCCTGCTTTAGCTATCTCTACTAATAATTCACGCCCTGGGAACTTCACACACTGGGGAAGGTTCATATACATAGTCATTTGTCTGCAGCCTGCTAAACGGGGTCTAAAGATCAAGAGGTCATGGAAACGTGAGGACGTTGCGGGGCTCATGCATCCGTTTCCAAGTAAGATTCGGGTTTTTGTTATTGTTGTTGTTTAGTTGGTTTTGGGTTTTTTCTTTTTCTTTTCTTTTCTTTCTTTTTTTTTTTTTTTTTTTTTGTTAAAGTTTTTATCTGAAAGCCAATTCTGGGACAAAAAGTTTAATGGGACATTCCATACATGTGGTTGTTAGGTGCCATCTAGTCAGATCTGAGTCACAGTGACCCTAGAGTACAACAGAGCAAAACACTACCTGGCACTGTGCCATGCATGCACACCACATTTTTATGTTTGAACCCAATGTTGCAGCCACTATGTTTCTTCTCATTCTGAATCATGCCACCTCAGCAAAAGGAGGTCCCAAGGGCTCTACTCCATTCCCATCAGTAAGGTCGACTCTACTTTGAGGAGGCACCTCTTCCCTAGTCATTTCTTGAATACCTTCCAGCCTGGGGGGCTCATTTTCCTACACTATAGTTGACAGTGCTGTTCTGTCGTTCATAAAGTTTTCAATGGCTAATTGTTTCGGGAAGTGGGCTACCGGGTCCTTCCCCCTAGTCTGTTTTCGTGTGGAAGCTCAGCTGAAACCTGTCCACCCTGGGTGGCCCTGCTGGTATCTGAAACACCAGTGGCACAGCTTTCAGCATCACAGCAACACGCAAGCCCCACAGTACCACAAAGTGACAGACACATGGAGGTCATACATGTCTAGGAGGCACAATATAGGGCCACCATGTTAGACCAGGCAGGTTGTACATTGTGCAACATCAGGGGCACTAACACAAAGACTACACATGAAGAACATGCCCAGTGCAAACTGCCATCCCACCCAGCCTCACTGCCAGGTCAGAGATCACGGATCTGCTCACAGTCTCCACATAGGCATTGCCTTGCAGTCCTCAAAGAATAAAATCAAACTTTTTGGTGTAATCAGCTCACAAAGTGTTAAAGCCTGCCTGGTGCCCTCTCTCTCTCTCTCTCTCTCTCTCTCTCTTTTTATTTTTATTTATTTATTTATTTATTTATTTTTGCAGTACTGGGGGTTGAACCCAGGGCCTCGCACCTGCATGCTTTGCAAGTGCTGGACCACTGAGCTGCACCCTCAGCCCATTTTTTTACTTTTTGAGACAGGGTCTCGCTAAGTTACACAGACTGCCTCTGGTCTCGAACTTGCGATCCTCCTGCCTCCGTCTCCCGAGCCGCTGGGATTACAGGTGTGCGCCACTGCACCCAGCTCTCTCTTCTCTTTGTGAAGTAAAATTGTTTGGGAGAATAGCCACATCTCCAGATGGTCATCTTTGCTTCAAGAAATGGTTTGGCCGGGACACAGGTCCTTGAACTCTACCCCAAGTATGGACTGGTGCATATTTGGGGATTTGGGGCATGAATTCTAATGTGCATTGTTGTTGTTGTTAGGTGCCGTCACGTCCGAGTCATAGAGACCCTCATAGGGTTTTCGATGGCAGATTGTTTCAGGATTGCCTTGGGGGTAGGTTGCCACGTCCTTCTCCCATTTTGCAGTGCTGGGAATCGATCTCGGGACCTCAGAGACTGCAGAGCGGCGCTCTACCAACTGAGCTAAATCCCAGCCCCATTTAATGTGCGTAGGAGGTCACATTTGATAAAACACCCTAGGTTTATATAACCTGCTTTCTTTTCCTTTTTTATTATTTTTAATTAGTGTACAATCTATTTTCCTTAGGGGCTGAGGTTTTAGGTCAGTTGGTAGAGTGCTGCTCTGCCTGCTCTAAGGCCCTGGGTTCCATTTCAGCACTGCACAAGTGGGACAAGGACCCGGCAGCCCACTCCTGAAAAAATCCCCAATCAGCCATTGGAAACCCTATGAATACCAGAGAAGCACTGGCATAATCCTGGGCATGGCACAATGTCAGGGAGTGCTTCATTCTGTTGTACATAGGGTCGCAGTGAGATGTACTCGACTCAACAGCACCTAACAGTGACAACATATTTTTGTTATAGCATTTCCATACAATAATGTCATATGCTCCTACTCTTACTCACTCCCTCATTACACATCCCTTACCACTGTCTCCCTCCCCTCTCCACATATAGCCCCTTATGCTTTCCAGTCTTACACAAACTCACACACACACACACACACATGTGTATGCCTGTGTGCGTTCCTTTTAAAATAGATCTAGTTTCCACATACAAGGGAGAATATATGGTATTTATCTTTCTGAGCCTGGCTTATTTGCCTTAAAATGATGATCTCCAGTTCCATCCATTTTCCTGAAAATGACTTAATTTGGTTCTTTTTAACAGCTGAGTAATGTTCCATTATGTGTGTATATACAATACTTTTTTATCCATTTGCCTTTGGCTGGGCATCGGGACGGGTTCTATGTCTTGGCTATTGTGAACAGTGCTGCATTGAGTGTGGAAGTGCAGGTGTCTCTATGGTAGGATGACCTGGATTCCTTTGGGTATGTATTTAGGTGTGATATAATTGGATTATATGGTAGTTTTATTTTTAGTTTTCTGAGGAACTTCCATGCTGGTTACACTAGTTTACAATCCCGCCAGCAGTATAAGCATGTTCCTTTTCACCACATCTTCACCAGCATTTGTTGATGTTTTGGTGAAGCTAGTCATTCTGACTGGGATGAGATGGGATCTCAGTGTAGTTTTGATTTGCATTGCCCTAATGGCTAACGATGGACTGGGATTTAGCTCAGTTGGTAGAGCGCCACCCTGCAGTCTCTGAGGTCCCGAGTTCGATTCCCTGCACTGCAAAAATAGGAGAAGGATGTGGCAACCCATTCCCAAGGCAATCCCAAAACAGCCATTGAAACCCTACGAGGGTCGCTATGAGTCGGACATGACTTGATGGCACCTAACAACAACAATGGCTAAGGATGATAACCTCCTTTTGAAAGAAAATTTCAGTGGCCTAAAAGGTACTTTATGATCTACTAGTGACCCAAGAGCCACACTCCATCTGAACTCTCATCTGAAGTTTGCTGTGGGGCCAAAATAGCAGAACAATCAGCTATATAGCACAGATATATTTGGTTTGGTCAATACTGTTGCTACCACTGTAGTTGTCTGAATTTGAATGTCTGAAGCAAAGCAAGTGACCTCTGCTTCTCTGGACTCCCACTTCCACCCGGCCACTTCACATTTACCCAGTACCTGCTTCGTATCTGCACACTATTGAGTTTGCTTTACATTGGCCAGGGGTCAACGTTTAGCGATGATAGAGCATCTTCTGATAAGATGGAAATGTAGTGAAGGATCTGGGAAGGATCGCCCACTTCCCCTCTCTCTCAGGCTTACTCCCTGCTTGGGGAAAGTACTTAGATAAGGAACAGTTTGCAAGGCCCTGGGCTAGCACTATAAGCACAATAAATCATATAAATACACGCATGCTTATTATGCACAGTCTATTCATGCAAAGAAACCAGGTGACTGTAGGCAAGGCCACTGGCTGAACAGTGGAACAGGAAGCAAAAACAGCCTTTGCCGTATATACCATATGTTTTCTAACCTAATCCACACCCTTTCAATAGTTTTAGAGGGCTACAAAAGCAGATGTGGGTTGGAATCACTCTTTGGGGTTCTCTTGACTGTGAAACCAATCTGGGCGCAAGTCTAATCAGCATCTGATTTTGTTGCTTTCTAAAACTGTTGAAATGGGAGAAGGACATGGTAATCCACTCTCAAAGCAATCCTGAAACAATCAGCCACTGAAAGCCCTATGAGAGTGGCAATGAGTCTGATCCACCTCGACAGCACCTAACAACAATGAAACTGTTGAAAGGGTGAGGACTGGATTAGAAAATGTACAGTAGTCATTGTGCTCCTGAGGAAAAACCTTAACAAACCTTCTTCTCGTTTCATTTGCTTTTAGCTGACTTAAAAATCTCTAATTTTGGAAGTCCCACAGCTGGGTAATACAGTATTGTTGTTAGGTGCTGTCAAGTCAGTTGTCCAACTCATAGCGACTCTATGTACAACAGGCAGAACACTATTATCAGTGCTTCTCTGCTATTCATAGGGTTTTCAATGGCGGACTGATATTTGGGAATGGGTTGCCAGGTCCTTCTCCCTTTTTTTTTTTTTTTTTTTTTGTGGTTCTGGGAATTGAACTCAGGACCTCAGACACTGCAGCGCAGCGCTCTACCAACTGAGCTAAATCCCAGCCCCAATACAGTATTAGTCTCCCACTAACTTTGCTGTAGACAGCACCTCTGCTGTGTGGGATACAATGGTAACTTTCTGCCTAGGTTACTTTCCAGAGACATGAAGACCACTTTTCCTGAAAACACTAATTCCACACTCAGACACAGGTCTGAGTCTGTGACTGGCACAGTCACAGACACAGTCACATGTCCTACAGCGTGACTGGAACAAGATGAAAAAGCTTGACATCTCTATTTTCATATTGTTTTTGTCTCTTTTGTGGCCTTAACCTTCAGACTAAAGATATCTACCAGCCGCCATAACCAGAAAACTAGACCATAAGAGGAGCAAAAAGAAGGGCACCCGAGTTCCTAGAAGATTTTTCCCATTCCCAGAAAAGACAGGAATATTCCTCCTCTCTACTAGCCTATCTCCCTCCCTCATTATTCCTATCCTATATCTGTAACTCTTCAAATCTCTAGAGTAGAGAAAGGCAAGCAGGGGATCCCACTTCCTCATTCTTTGGTCGCTGAGTAAAGAAAGCTCTTTCTTCTCCCATAGCTCTGTCTCTCGAGTCACTCACTTTATTAAGCAGCGACAGAATTGAATCTTTTTCTCAGTTACAGGTGTATCTTTTGGAAGGGGTACCAATTGTATGAATGACCTACTCTTCATTGTCTGAATCATAAGAATATGTATGGCAAGCTTCCTCTAGCTGCAAAACTTCACCTTAGATTTCAGGGTGCAGCTCAGTTTTTCCTTTTCACCTTCATCTTTCCCAATCCTCCTAGTCAAGACATCACCTTTTTCTCCATGCTCCCAGCCCTCCTGTACCAGAGTGTTGTAGCCTGACCCACTGACAGGTGAGTTCTTGAGGTTGGGGCAGCATGTTACTTATTTTGACTTCTAGAGATACTTGCAATATTTGCTAAACAGAATCCACTACCCCATCCCACCCATCTCCCCAGTGGTGGCTGCCATGGACACTAGTTTTCAGCAAATGTACCTGCAGAAACATGACTGGATGAGTTGCTCCGGGGTATTTTCCCTATAGGTCTCTCCTGGGCTTACCGAGCTGCCCAATAGAACCTTCGATTGCAATGGAAATGTTCTCCATCTGCATCGTCCAATACACTAGCTGCTCAACACACGTGGAGACAGAGCATTTGGAATGTGGATGCCATGACTGAAGAACTGAACTTTTAACTGTGTATAATGTAAATTCATTTACACTCAAATCGTCATGTGTGGATAGTGGCTACAACGTGGGAGAGTTTAGCTCTGGAGCCTTCTTCTATGGACCACCTCACCAGTTAAGCAATACAATTCTCAAGCATGTGTTATTTTTAAACAATTAAATGGAAATCAAGGCCAGCAGAGTACTTCTTTCTAAAGTAAAAATTCAGTTTATTCATGACACAATACTCAAGAGGCAACGTGTTTCACATCACAGACTTCATTTCCAACCGCTTGGAATGTTCATTTCTTTGGTTTAAAGGAGAGACTGCCGGGAGAGCCAGGTAATGCTTAAGCAACTACAATGGTTGGGGCAGGGGCAACACTAACATCGTCTTCACTAGGGCGCTCAGGGTATGTTAATCGCAAGCGGATTCTCTAGAACATTAGATGGAGCACAGGCAGCACCGCTTCCGTTTCCGGCTCTCGTTTCCGTTTCCGGCGCGCCTACGTGGGACGCCACACTTCAGTCATCTCCACCACACAGGTACAGCAGCGCCTTCTGGTAGTCGCCCTTGGTGTCTTGCTACAAGTGGACACAGAGGAAAGAGAAATGTGGTATCAGGAAAAGGACCGAAGTCCACAGTGACCGACACGCAGCCCCGCGTGCAGCAGAGACGCTGAGGGGCCCCTCCTGACACAACGCAAGGAGGCCACCCTCACTCCAGGGCCCAGGCCCTCTGAGAGGGGGATAGAAGGTGCTTGGGAGACTGTCAAGTCCTGGTAGGCCTGCGAAGGCAGCGCGAGGTGTCTGACCTACTCTTCCTGCGGGGAGGTCGTGCAGACACCCCCACCCCACTTTCCTCCCTGCCCTCACCCTTCCATAGAGGATGGGTCCTTTCCTGCCTCAACTCTGCTATTCTGTGGATTCTTAAAACTGCATGGAAATAAGCCAGTGAAGTGAGGAAACATTACTAAGAGTCTAACTCGTCCCTTCACGTTAAACATAGACCTTAATAAATCTGGGTACAGCAAACCTGCCTCTAAGTTTATCCTTGGTGACCACAGACATGGCTTTGGAAATGCTAGGATCTTTCAGAAAGGGCCATCACAAAGCCTGTCTGAAGTACACACTGTGGAACCACTGTGAATGCAATCAGTCTTTCTGTGCCAACGTTCTGTCACTCTACAATGGACAAGAGACTAAATTGATTGAAGAGTTGGGGGTTCTGAGTGACTAAATGTTGTCAGGCCTTCCTAAGGATTTTTCAAGAGAAAGAAGTGTAAAAGAACACACAATTTAATTGGTCTTCAAAGTCTCTTAGGATGTCACCAAGTCTTGCAGGATCCTCCTCATGGACACCAATTACCACTGCAGAGTAACGGATGTGGGAAATACAGAAGGCTGGCCTGATTCTACAGAGTCCAGGACACATCATAAATAGTGCTTTCAAAATAAATCCCTGATATGTGGTGACCAGCATCTCTTCCCCAGAGAATTAGAAAAGAGACAATCAGCTGGGAACCATGGTGCGTGCGTGTTAACCCCAGGGACTCAGGAAGTAGAGGCAGGAGGATTGCCAGCTCAAGGCCAGAGGTGGCCTCTCCAATTTAGCTAGACCCTCTCTCAAAATAGAAAATTAAAAGATTAAAAAAAGTAAAAGAGGGGCAGCACAGTGGTGTGGTGCCCCTGGGTTCAATCCCATAGTGCTGCAAAAAGAAAAAGAAAATACAAAATCACCATTCTGCCATTGTCCTGACTGGTCATCTGCCTTGGGACCCCATGCTGTCTGGATGGTAGGCACAGCCAACCTAATAGACACCTTGAGCCTTACCTGGATATAGTAGTAAAGGGACTTGCCATACTTCCTCTTGAATTCAGACCTAATTTTCAACATGTCCACTTCGCTGCGGGAGACCATGATTCTGATCAGGACCTTATCACGGGTCCCCTTGCCCTAAAAGTCAAGTCGATATTCCAAGTTAAATTCTCTGGCACTGTTATCATAAAAGAGCATTGAATACATTTTCTTGCACATCTGGGGTTCTTGCTGCTGCCTCTTAAGAGATTCAAAACACAACAGTGAAACTATTCCCTTAAGAAAAACGAGCATCTTGGGATTCCAAACACAGCAGGATTTAATCAGCACAAACACCCACTCTGTGCATTCAGTAAGTGTACACCAATCACCTACTGCTATTAGGCTCAGCTCAAGAAGTCTGCAGGTTTGCACACATAGTAAAAGGTTGCTGACTCCCAGGGGCTTAGAGAGGATCCGTCAACACATTTTTTTCTTGTGGCTTTGTACCAACATGAAGGGTATGAGCAATTAAGGACCCCAGTCTCTCTCCAGGGCTTTGGGCCAGAGCAACAAGGGAAATGGAACCCAAGGTGAAATGGCAGAGAGCCACTGTGGCCAAGGGTGGTGCTCCAGGGAGAAGCTAGAACACACAAGGTTGGTTCAAGGCATGGGAAATGGGATGGGTTTGTGGGAAGAGAGGCTTCATTTGTGGAGAGAGGTGCAGGGTCAGATCTGCTGTGCGACTGCAGGCAGGTTGAGGCCCTGGAAGCTCCAGTCTCCTCATTTGTAAAGAAGATACTAACGGCTGGCAATGCCTGTAATCACAGCCACTCAGGAGGCAAAGGCAGGAGGATTGTGGATTCAAGGCCGGAGGCAGCCTGCATAAGGAGACCCTATCTTACAATAAAAAACAGCAAATTGGCTGTGGGGTGCAGCCAATATTTTGCAAGTGGTAGAACACTTGTAGCCTGCAGCTATAGCCCTGTGGCAGCTGATCCCGTCAGATCTCGGAAGCTAAGCAGGGTCGGGCCTGGTTAGTACCTGGATGGGAGACCGCCTGGGAACACCAGAAGCTGTAGGCTTGGGAGAAGGACCTGGCAACCCCCTCCCAAAATCAATCTCCCATTGAAAACCCTATGAACAGCAGAGAAGCACTGACAATAGTGTTTCCCCTGTTTTACAGAGGATCGCTATGAGTCGGATACCAACTTGACAGCACCTAACAACAACAACAACAACAAGAACATTTGTAAGGGCTAGGATTTAGCTCAGTTGGTAGAGTGCCACTCTGCAGTCTCTGAGGTCCCGAGTTCAATTCCCAGCACCGCAAAAATGTGAGAAGGACGTGGCAACCTGCTCCCAAGGCACTCCTGAAACAATCAGCCATTGAAAACCCTATGACGGTCGCTGTGAGTCGGACTCGACTCGACGGCACCTAACAACTAACAACAAGAACACTTGCAAAGTACGTGCAAGTCCTTGGGTTCAACCCCCAAGTAAGAAGGAGGAAGTGGGGAGGAGGATGGGGAGGAGGAAGAGGGAGAAGAAAAGGAGGAGGGCAGGAGGAGAAGGAGGAGGAGGAGGAGTAACAGCTAAACATAAGCCCCATAGAGTTTCCTCCGGGACTTAAGAAAGCAGCACAGCATCTATTGCAGACTAGGTGCTTACTGATGTCTTTTCCTTACTTGGCTCTACTCTGGGGGTGACAGAAAATCTCCAGCAGGAACCAGATACCACTGTCACCTAGCACTTTCTCCTGAGAGGGCACTTTATTTTCTCCCTGCACCCAAACACATGTTGGGGCAGTTGAGAGATGGATTTGTGCTCTTCTTGCCTGTCATGTATGACCAGAGCTGACCAGTGTGCTCCAGCATCCAGACACTGGGGTGCCCTCCTCAGTCCATTCATCAAGGGGACTTAGTTTGGGCCACAAAAGAAGAAGAGCTGGGGTAGAAGCACAGGCCTCTTGGCCAGCTGCACTTACCTTCATGGAGTCGTACAGCCGATCAGCAAAATACAGGGGCTTGTTCTGAATGCACTGGACTGTGGAGAGAAGAGAGGGTGTGAAGGCACGCAGCCGCTCATCTCTCCCGCACCAGGGGAGAGGATGCCCTGAAACCAAGGCACCAACCAGAAACGACCTGACGCAACAGACGTGGAGTACAGAATGCAAAAGGATAAGAGAAACCAGGAATCCTCTGAGCTGCTAACGAAGCCTCATTTGTGCATTTCAACCAGGGGACACCAAGGGCCGCAGAAACCCAAATGGGTATGTGAGTTTCCCCACCGCAGCCCTCTCTTCTCTTGTGGTCTTATTCCTCCCTGGAAACCCTCTGTCCTACCCATGGAAGCCCTTCTTTGGTTTCCTGTGCTTACATTTATACAGTTAAATCGTAAAACTATCCAAACCATGCACAGAAGCCACACCTCCCAAACACCCTTGCGGTAAGAGGATAGCTATTCATTCCCTCTGCTTCTGTCCCCTCTGCTGAAGTGATGCCCGCTGGGGATGAGGGGCACAATCGCTCACCCAGGTTTAGGAAAGCGTTTTCCAGGTCCCCCTTGACCTCCTTCTTGATGCTCTCCAACATGTCATATGGGCTGTAGCTCTTGTACCTGTCAAATACTGAGGAAAAGCGACAAACGATCATTATAGCAGAGTCACTAGTCAAAGCCAAAGCAAAAACCCACATAGTTATGCACCATGATCAAAAACTGGGGATGGCGGGACGGGCGCGGTAGCGCATGCCTGTAATCCCAGTGGCCAGGGAGGTGGAGGCAGGAAGATGGCAAGTTTGAGACCAGAGGTAGTCTGCATAATTTAGGGAGACCCTGTCTCAAAAATAAATAAATAAATAAAATAAAAAAATGGACTGGGCATGCAGCTCAGTGGTCCAGCACTTGCAGAGCATGCAAGCACGGGGCCCTGGGTTCAACCCCTAGTACCACAAAAAAAAAAAAAAAAAAAAGAAAAAAGAAAAAAGAAAAAAGAAACTGAGGATGGCCATAGGTACCACCCTTGGGGGTGAGAGGTTGCCATAGCAGACCAGAGCCAACGCTGGCTACCTTGGAGTGGCTGGTCATTCACCTGCCCCCAAATGCCACCACCCAGGCCACAGACTGTGATCATCTCCACCTCCCTGACTGGACCCCATTCCACTTCAAAGCTACGAGAAACAGTGCAGAGCACCCAGCCAAGTCCTCTACATCAACACATACGGCAAGACAAAATGAGCCTCGAGCTGGAAGAGAAGGCAAGCTAATGTACCAAACCCGGGGAAGACTGGGGGAGAGGAGGCTCGAGAAGTAGAAACAAGAGCAAAGGGATTGGATGAAGGAACCTGGAGAAGCCTGTGGGCGTGCCAGGTGGACCGTGAGCTTGCCCTGGCAGACACACGCCCCGCGTGAGAGCCCCTAGGTGCTAAGGCCTCCCCAGCACAGGACCCACCTTTCTGGAGGTGGCACACGCTGCGCTCGGTCATGATGCTGATCCACTTGGGAACATCGGTTCCTTTCCTCTTCACTCCGGCATCATAGAGATCCTTTGGGAGTATAGACAGCCAGGAAAAATTAAATGCGTGATCCAGAGAAAGGTCATAGGAAATGTCATACACAAAAAACCCCCCAAGAGCTACACATTCAAAATGCCAAATGAGACAGGATGACTGCAAGGAATGAGCCAGGCACGGTGGTGCACGCCTGTACTCCCAGCGGCTCGGGAGGCAGAGGCAGGAGGATTGCAAGTTTGAGACCAGAGGCAGTCTGTGTAACTTAGCGAGACCCTGTCTCAAAAAGTAAAAAAATGGGGTTGCATCTCAGTGGTCCAGCACTTGTAGAGCATGCAAGTGTGAGGCCCTGGGTTAAACCCATAGTACCACAAAAAAAAAAAAAAAAAAAAAAAAAAAAAAAAAGACGAAGGAATGAGAGCTTCTACTCAGTAGCACACATGGCCCTCCTCACTTTTGGCACACTGAGTAGCAGATGAGCTAGGGCTCAGGTACCCCATCCAAGCTTCTTAGAAACTCACAGCAGGAAAAGGAGACAGTCCACCCTCACTCTCACTCTCTGGAAAATTTAGGGGCTGTAAATAATGCTAAGAATGGCAAGAAGGTCACCAGGAAGAATGCTGCTACAAGGAAAGGCACTCATTCAGAGACCCTCCACCATCTGGAGTTGTAAAGCCCAATTCTTATTACTTATTTAGAGCCCGGGGCTAGGATTTAGCTTAGTTGGTAGAGTGCCTCTCTGCAGTCCCTGAGGTACCGAGTTCAATTCCCAGTACCACAAAAATGGGAGAAGGATGTGGCAACCCACTCCCAAGGCAATCCTGAAAAAGCAATCAGCCATTGAAAACCCTATAATGGTCGCTGTGAGTCGGACATGACTTGACAGCACCTAACAACAACAATTTAAAGCCTAATTTCTATTACTTATTTAAAGCCCAATTTCTATTACTTATTTAAAACCCTTCTCCACATCTCACTAAAAGTGTTATGTGGAATATATTGAATTTTAAAACTAAAATAAGTTTAAATTCATTTTCTTCTGTAGCTTTTGTTTGCTTTCAGTACTGGATCATTGAACACAGGGCTTTGAGCATACTGGGCAAGTGCTCTCCCACTGAGCTGCACCCTCGCCCCTTTATAATTTCCTTTATTTTTAATTTTGAGTCTCACTAAATTGCGCAGGCTGTCTCTTGCCTCAGACTTGAAATTCACCTGTCTCAGCTTCCTGAGTTGCAGGGATTACAGGCATCTGCCCTGGTACCTGATTCTTCTGTGGCTTTTCTGACACGCTATGAGATAACTATTGACCCTCTGGGTAAGGCATACAGTTCATAGCAGTCTAAACTGACTTCACAAGAAGTTCTCAGCGATTATGGCAAAGTCCTATTCAACCAGAAAAGGACAGGTCTCTGCGGCCCTCCGCTTCCGTGACACAGTAGAGTAGAAAGCCTTCTCACTGTGCCTGTCCCTGCACTGTCTTCTTCCGCATTTGATCATTCTGATGATGGGCATGGCCAAATCCCACCCCACAGGAACTGGCACTTCCATACAAGCAAGGATAGAATGAGTGTCCGTGAGTCAGGCACTGATCCAGTAATTAACACCAGCATTATAGGAAATAGCTTCTTACCGATATTGCGCCCAGAAAGCGAAAAGGAAACTCATATTCTCATACTGTTGTAGGTTTCGAATATAGCCACAAACTCTTTGACATCTCTCCCTTCCAAAGGTAGAGCCTAATGGCCCTGCCACTGCCTGTTGGCTGGACTCCAGGACTCACTTCTAAAGAATAGAGTATGACAGAAGTGACAGGATGTAACTCCTGGGACTAAGCCATAAAAGGTACTGGGGCTTCCTTCTTGTTCTCTCTCAGATCACTTGCTCTGGGGAAAGCCAGCTGCCATGTTGTGAGGACACTCAAGCAGACCCGTGGAGAGCCCCACATGGAGAGATGGGAAGGCTTCCTGCCGACAGCCATGTTGGGTGAGCCATTTTGGAAGGAGGTTCCCTGACCTGGTCAGGCTGTCAGGTGACCATAGCCCTGGCCAACATTTTGTCTGAAACCTCATGACAGCCCTTGAGCCAGAAAGGCCTGGCCAAGCCACTCCCTAACTCCTGACTCACAGAAACTGAGAGATAATAAATGTTTGGTTTTTTTAAGCCACTAAGTTGGCAGTAATTTGTTGCACAGAAATAGATGACTATACAGATTGTCAAGAGATTTACCAGAAAACAGAAACTTAAACCAAGAAGCTTGGCACTCACCCGAGCATCCTGGTCAATCAGTTCATAGTCAATGACAGAGCCATCCTCTGCTCTTCTACCCTGCAGAGGGAAAAAAAAAATAAGAACATCAAAACTCACTCTTTCTTTCTTTTTCTTTTTTTGGTATCGGGGGTTGAACCTAGGGCCTCACATGTACTTTGCAAATGCTCTCCTGCTAAGCTGTACTGCTAGCTCCTTTCTTTTGTTGTGTTTTCGAGTCAGGGTCTCACTAAATTACACAGGCTGCCTCTGGCCTCGAACTCACGATCTTTCTCCCTTAGCCTCCCGAGTTGCTGGGATTACAGGCACGCACCACCGCACCCAGCTCGTCAAATCTATTTCCTCGTATACTTCAAAACTGAAAATGTTTTCTCTGAAGTTCAAGTAGGCCACTATTTAATTTCCTGAATGAACACCTGACTATGCTTTTTTCTTCACTTTGAGTCTAGACAAGACCAAGAAACAGTGTAACAGTCGAGGCAGCGAGGTGAGGCTGTGTCTTACCATCATCGACCCCCTCCTTGGCACCCAGGCCGGGCCAACCATCTCACTAACCCCCCGCCTCTGCCTCGCCAGAAAAGCTGAAGACATTTGATTCTTCCCCTGAGCGTGCAGCGTCACAAGGAGAGATAAACAAGCAACACACAGTTGAAGAACATGAGAACCGGGGCACCGAGAAGACGCCGTGCAGGGCAAGGAAGGAACAAGCCTTGCAGACAGCAGCCCCCCCACATCAGAGAACAGCGGGGTGGGGCTTGAGCTGAACCCAGCAGATGAGTCCGAAGAGGCTCGCTGTGGTGGGGGGCTCTGGACGAGAGGGGCCACGGGAGGAGGTTGGTGCCTGCTGCCAGGTGAGCGAAGTGCGGCCCCCTCGGACCAGAGCAGAGTAGGAGAGAGGCCCAGGGAAGAGGATGAAGGCACAGGGGCCCAGGCCGAAGGGCGCTGGAGGCTGGAGTGGATGCAGCAGGAGTGGGTTTTGGCCAGGGGATATAACGGGGAGGGTGGAGTACAAAAAGATCCGTAAATCAGCCAGGCACCGTGGCGCACGCCTGTAATCCCAGCGGCTCGGGAGGCGGAGGCAGGAGGATCACAAGTTAGAGACCAGAGGCAGTCTGTGTAACTTAGCGAGATCCTGTCTCAAAAAGTAAAAATAAAAATGGGCTGGGGGTGCAGCTCAGTGGTCCAGCACTTGCAGAGCATGCAGGCGCAAGGCCCTGGGTTCAACTCCCAGCACCGCAAAAAAAAAAAAAAAAAAAAAAGGTCCGTAAATAGCAGTACACAGGCTGGTGAGCGATGAAGAGAGGAGAGCGGGGGAGTTGTTGCAGTAACGGAGATGGGCGAGGGCCAGGACACGACATGCTGATCAGTCAGTCATTAGCCATCAGGGTTCCTGGAGGACAGAATTCCTCTTCCCTTCCCTGGCACGCAGGCATGAAGCTGCACACTGGCTGGAACTTGAGATTCACAGAGGAAATGCCTGGCACTCACATTAACGTGTTAACAGTAGCCGTCAGTTCCACAAAGCCACCCACTCCAGACAGAGGACTCTGTGGACAAATGCTCTGTTTAAGGAGTGAGAGATAGCCGAGAGTGGTGGCTCACACCTGTAATCCCAGCAGCTCGGGAGGCGGAAGCAGGAGGATCGCAAGTTCGAGATCAGAGGCAGTCTGCGTAACTTAGCAAGACCCTGTCACAAAAAGTAAAACAAAAATGGGCTGGGGCAGCAGCTCGGTGGTCCAGCACTTGCAGAGCATGCAAGCGTGAGGCCCTGGGTTCAACCCCCAGTACCGGGGAAAAAAAAAACAAAAAAAAGGAGTGAGAGGTCAAAAAAACCAAGAGGTCTCTTTCCAGTGGTCCTGTGCAGCCACAGATAGAGACACAGTGACCTTCTGCAGGTCACGCAGCCAAGGCTGGCACATGGATCCAGGCCAGAACTTGAGAGCTGCCTCTTCCTTCTCTGCCCCCGAAGTCCATTTGGCCATGCGGTTTGGCAGGATAAGAAATCCTATTACACAAAAATGACAGCTCTGCAGTGACAGTGCAGAGTTGCCGTTGGAAAGGCAGGAGAATTGCTCCGGCAGGCGCAGAGGATACAGTTAATTTGCTCCCAAGAACAAAATGAGCAATGGGACTTGCCTGAGAGGAAAGAAGACAAAGAAAACGACGAACCAACCTTTGCAAGGGCAACCATCAGCTTGCGGAAGTCACCAGATGTGTCGGAGACAATGTCCTTCTCCAGATCAGTCTTGTACACTTGGAAAATAACGCATCCGGTTTGAATGATTCCTGACTGTGCAGCCAACTACCCAGCCACCCCAGTGACCTCCCCCCGCCCATCCACCAAGGATCAGAAAGCAGGAACTATGTCAGCAGCGGGCTGGGGTTTAGCTCAGCTGGTAGAGCGCTGCTCTGCACTCTCTAAGGCCCTGGGTTCGATACCCAGCACTGCAAAAATAGGAGCAGGACATGGCAGCCCACTCTGGAAGCAATCCCATACCAATCAGCCACTGAAAACCCTATGAATAGCAGAGAAGCACTGACATAGTGCTGGGCACGGCACAGTGTCAGGGAGTGCTTCATTCTCTTGTACACAGGGTCACTATGGGTCAGATCTGACTTGATGGCACCTAGCAATAACAACAACGTCAGCAGGAAGCATCCATACCCCATAGCCCCACACTGAGGGCAGACTCTCTAGAATGATTTTTACCCCCATGAAATCAGAGCTGGAGTTACTATTGGAGACAATGGACAGACGGGTCTAAGCCACATCAGGGGTCCTCGGGTTCACTTTGATCAGTGAATGCTTTTGTAGTTAAAATATGGGTAAATACATGTTCCCAACCTTCTTGACCATGAATGCTCATTTTAAACATTAAAAAATTTGGAGAGCTACACACAGGCGGCGGCCCCACCCCAAAGGCCAACATGGCACCTCCTGCTGCATATTCATGAGCCCGGCATCCTATCCCCAGCACTGACCCAGGCAGCCAAGCGGAGTCACAGAAACTAGGCGGAGGGGATGAGTCACAGAAACAGGGCCACTCACTTTCCTTGTAGACTCTGTTAATCTCCTGCAGCTCCTGGTTGGTTCTGGAGCAGATGATCTCAATGAGGGAGTCCTCATCCGTTCCCAGGCCCTGTGAACCAAGACACAGACATAAGCAGAATTCCTAACCCGGCTTCTGCTTGGCTCTTCAGTGAAGCAAACCGCAAATGCGGATGGAGTCTGCTAGCATTCTCCTTTCCACAGTCCTACTGAGTAACCTATGCTGCACTCCTCTGCGCAAAGTAAGGACGTTTATCTATTGTTTCACCAGAGCACAAGATAGTATACGTGGCACGTCTGAGTTCAACTGTGTTAAAAATAAATAATGTGGTCAAACCTCATGGTGCACACCTGTAATCCCAGAGACGCAGGAGGCTAAGGCAGGAGGATCGTGAGTTCGAGGTCAGAGGCGGCCTGTACAATTTAGTGAGACTCTGTCTCAAGATTAAAAAAAGAACAAGGGGCTGGGGGCATGGCTCAGTGGTGGAGCACTTGCCTAGCCTGTGCAGAGCCCTGGGTTCAACAATCAGTACTAAAAAAAAAAAAGTGAACTCAAATACACTCACATGCTAAAAATGGTCACCTTTCAGCAGAACACAGTGGTGCACACCTGTAAATCCTACTGACTGGAGAGGTGGAGGCAGGAGGATCACGAGTTCAAGGCCAGAGGCAGCCTGTATAACTTAGGGAGACCTTGCCTCAAGGTCAAAGATGAAAAGGGGCAGGGGGTGCAGCCCAGTGGTAGAGTGCTTGCCTAGGATGTGTGAAGCTGTCGATTCAACCTCAAGGGCAACAATAAATAAATAAACAAATAAACAAATAAAAGTTGTTGCCTTTTGGTGATGAGCTTATAAAGTAACTTTTCTTCTTCCTGTTTTTCTTTATGTTTTCATAGCCACCCACTATTTTAATAGATGGGAAATAATTTTCTTCATTAAGCAGTTCTTCTCACTAGTTGGAAATAAAGGAACATAGAAATCTCATGTCATCAGTGGCAGCCAGCATCAGTAGATTAGAATGTCTTCTTCCCAGAGAGAGGTACAGCTAAAATTTTTAGCATCTCTTCTTTGAAATGTAAAATTGGGTTCCTGTTAAAAATTTCATTCTTGTACTTCCATTTTAGCTTGATTATTATGCACTCTTCAGGCATTTTAGGAAAGCAAAAGGAAATACTGAGGTGCCAAATAAACCTAGACACCAACACTTTTATTAAGGAATAAGAATTTGATGAGTGATATATTCAAATTTAATATATACACTTTTTGAGAGCATGCTAGATAGCTTGAAAAGGCTCAATGAAACATGTATTTCAAAGCTGGCTTCATGATCAAAGTCCAGATTTAATAATCAGGATTCTCTAATACTTGTCCTCCCGAATATGGAAATATCACTTTGAACTAAGTCGAATTACAACTGTTTAAAATGTAAATCAATTATAAGGTGTTAATATAATAAGAAACTTACTTACACACATGAAAAGTGTGTCAGCTATTAATTAAACTTATTAGAGTTTATGTCCCTGAAAAAGTGGCTTGTATATGCTAAGCTAGGGTTCAAGTTAATGGTTAATTCTGAATTTTACCCTTAACCTAATCTTTGAACCAAAAGTTTTTCTTCTAGAGTTTTTAATCACAAACCTAGGAGTTCTTCTGTCATTAGCAGGAGGTCCACACAGCATTTTATACAAGTATTATAAACTGAATACTGAGCGTCTTTGAATACTTTAGGAAAGGGCAGTTTTTCAATGTCAAGGATAATAAAGATATAGTCTAAAAGTAACTCCTGTGTTGGAAGACATGCCATATCCTGACCCTATGGAAATGTGAGACAGGCAGAGTCATATAAAGTTTGTTACCATCCATCCCTGATATTGTTGCTGTTGTTAGGTGCCGTCGAGTAGGTATCCGACTCATAGCAACCCTCGTAGGGTTTTCAATGGCTATATATCAGTGTTCATATTGGAGAATTCCAACTATACTTTTATGCCTACATTTGAAGGTGACCTTTGCAATTTTCAAAACTTGGCCCAAGCTTTCCACAGATTGCCCATAGCTCTGACCATGAGGGCAACATCTCCTATAACATATGGCAGATACCGCCACTGGTATCGCCAGAAGTCAAAACAGAATCTTTTTTTTTTTTTTAAGCATAGTTCAGTTCATGTCACTTCAAGCTTCATGGATTTCAGAGGGTACTAGACCGTGATAGCTAATGGAAGAGCTGGCACAAGGTCAAAGACTTCGTAGTTGAAACACCTTTCGTTGGGTCTGATTGCATAGATTACAACGGTGACTGATGGCTTGAAACAGGTCTGTTTCAAGGCAATAATACCCGGTAACAGATACTAATAAAATCACATGAATCACAACTAAATGGATTCTTGATGAAAATAAGATAAACAGATCTAGTGTTGATGGTCAGAAGCAGCCTAGGACAAACTGGCTCATGCAGGGCCCCAAAGGTCCGAAGATTTGGTGTTCCTTTCACTGAGCAGTATCATGAACTGCTGTTGACAGGCTCTCATTCCTAATTATACCTTCCCTGCTGTATAGCTTGTTTAGGAAACTCACAGCAGGTCCACTCAAATACACTGAGCACATTTGAGCTGTGCTAAAGAACTGAAAGAAGAAAGATTTAACAACAAACACTTCAGCAGTCCTGAGCCGTTAAATCCAGGGCTCTAGCGGCCTCCTTCTTGAGGGGCTCTCTGGGGAAAGTATGACAACTGATCTGGGACATTAGTTCTGGTGACAGGCTTATACTTCAGTCTGCTCATAATTCACAAACAATGGCATCCGAGAAAATGCACTCAGAATTTTAAAAAAACAATGCGGCTTCTCCCCTGACGCTGAGGCTTTACTCAGCTGTACCAGTAGAGGGCAGCAATAGATTATTCCAAGTGTTGCAAGCGCGGCACTATTTACACTTAAATATTTGGTGTTTTAGAAAGGCACAACATTTGCTGAAGGTTAAATTTTGCGAATTTAGCCTGAAATTCCACGTTCAAAATAACTCTGCCAAAGAAAAAATGTGAGTGATTAACACGTGCCGCCAAGAGTTCAAACTAAACACGGATACTGTTCACAACATGAAATCACCTATTATTATGTGCACTGCTGTTCGGATCTGGGCCTGGATTTGAAATGATGGGAGATGACAAGGAGAAAGCCATAGGAAGAAACACCCCCAAGAGCACAGACAGAATTTGCAAGCTTTGCTTAACAAAAACTCTTGAGTTTTTCTCTCTCCTTAACATCGCAACATATCTTTCTTAAGAAGGAAGTGTAATCAAGAAAGTAGTTTTCCCAAATGGCATTCCAATCGCCCAGGTGCTGAGTAGTAGCAGCTGGGAAGTGACTTCTCAGCATCATGAAATTTCTTTGCGGTCTTAAAAAAAAAAGTAATTGAAATATTTTTGGTACAAATCCTAAAACTTAATAGCTTTAGTTCATCCAAAAGAAAAAAAATAAAAGATTCCAAATGAGAATTCAACAAAACCGAAAATCACCTAATTACACTCAGAAAGCTGTGATTCACAGATATTAATGGCGGAGTCGGCAGAGATGACATCTCGCATGTGTTTACCTTCATGGAGGCTTTCAGCTCAGAAGCATCGTACTGAGAAGGTGTCTTCAACAGGGCCAAAATCACGGTCTCCAGGTGGCCAGATAAGGCGGACTTCAGTGCTGATGCGAGTTCCTTCAAAAACACAGGCAATCGCATGGAAAATGTGGGTGATAACCAGTATTCACTAATTTAAACCCCGTGAGTAAAATGCAATTGAGAGTACTCTGTTTGTAACGTAGGTTGTAAGCCTTTCACCATTCTGGGGTCCCGGGTCAAACTCCCTCCATTGCATTCCCTTCATGACTTCCGGTCAGAAACCTAACGATCAGGCTTTGCTGTAACAAAATCCACTAACATCCCAGTGGATCTCGCTTTCTCCGCCACCCATTAGAAGGAAACTGGAGTGCCATGCTATTCCTTAAGAAGGTCCAAGCACTGGGGCGTCTAAATATTCTCAACAGTGCTAAGACTCTGTGGAAGACAGGGCATATTCTAGGGTCAAGGCCCCGCCCAGGAAGGAAGTAGTCAGAGTGGAGAGTCCTGGTGGCCAATCAGATCCCAGAAGATGTCTGTGCAGCTGCTCCCAAGGTGGTACCTTGAAGGCTCTAGAACGCACCCAGGGCCCAACAGGACTAGAAGTGCAGCTATGACGCTTCCCCGTGTGCAACAAGTCATCGAATGCTGAGAGACAGCGAGTCATCCATGCCAAAGTGGGACGGTATTTATAGTGCTAACGGAGGGGATGGAGAACAACCTCCCCCCGCCCCAATGGCCCCCCTGGCCCCCCTGCTGCCTGCTACTCCTGACGGGTTCCACTGTCACCAGGACCATAAGGTTGTAAGTCAGAGGTCTCCAGCGGCACCCAGCTGTGTAGGAAGAGAACCCGAATTCCATGTGGTCTTTAAAAGTGCTTCCTTGCAGAGTCACGTTCTGACCATCTATGAGCAACTGGCCCACAGCTGACCTCTCTCGGTGTAATAACCGCTATTTGCTTTTCGCCTTTCTCTTTTGCCCCTTTCTCTCCCTGCTTCCTTTCCCTCCAGCTTCCCAGTAGCACCCATGGCATCTACCATGTGGAGCCCCTTGAGGTACCGCAAGCTCTAAGAAGTGACTCACAGTCTGCTTCACCCAAACCACCCATTTCACCACCTACCTCTCCTGTTTCCCAATGTCCTAAGAACACAAGGCACTCAGGAGGAGATTTTCAAAGCATTGTATTATATCCCAATCGTATCACCACTTTTCCAATTTGGAACTCTGAAGTTAGGCAAGGCCATATCTAGCCTACTCTTGACATTCTCCCCCACCCATTCTCTGCTCAAACCTCACATGGGATCTGGGCACCTACTGACTTGATTTCTGTCTGAACTCCTTATGAATGTTCAATTTCCTGTTTCTTAGACTGTCCAGCACAGGGATTAGCACGCAACCAAAATTCCAGCAATGATAAGTAAAACACAACCATTCCCTACAGAGCAAGGATCCCCAACCTCTGGGTCACAGACTGGTACTGCTGTAAGCAACAGGCAAGCAAACAGAGCTTCATCTGTATTTACACAGTAACTGTAATGTGCCTGAATCATCCCAAAACATCCCCTCCCACACACTCCAAATCCGTGGAAAAACTGGTTTCAGTTTTGGTCTCTGGTGCCAGTAAGGCTGGGGACTGCTGTTATAGAGGGAAATCTCATCCCTGGTATCTGCTTAAACATTAAAGAAACATGAAAAGTGCTAGCTAGCTGTGTCAGGTCTTCAGGCTCACCACCTGGGCAGCCTCGGTCCATATCCCTACAGTACTAGACAAAATGGCTCATCTGAAATGGGTATGGCTCTGCTGCCAGGGTTTCCTCCCAAAAGCACCTCAAGGAGTTGATATAGCTTTCTGTAAAAAAATCTATTCTCCCTCATCCAAGGCAGTCAATAAGAATCAGTAGGACAGTGAGTTACCCACAGCGCTTAGGAAAGCCTGTGTAGTTGCTGACCATCACCACGATTCTAGTAACGTTTTCCCTCCAAGAGAGTATGTGAGAGCTTTGGTTCACCGTCTATCTAATTTGAAATGAAGATCTGGGCCTCTGTGTCTGTGACTGCTCACGGTTCCAAGACCACACTCTGTAAGTGAGAGCTGAATGAGCAATCGTTTCCCTACTGTCCAGAGAGAGGCGGACCTTCTGCTGCGACAGGAACTTGGCTCTATGGGCTCACAGATCATCCTGGGGAAGCTGGAGAAATAAAACATTCCTCCCTCTGCCTCACTACAGAAGATTAATGCAAGTCTAGTGGAAGAAGAATTTTAATGCACGCGGGATGAAAGAAGCCAGCTGCTTTCCTATTTATGTCCTCTCCAACTGTTTCAGAGGGTGAGGAAGGACCTCTAGCAAGGCTTGACCTCAAACCCCCAGGACCTTCATGGTCATGTCAACCCCCAAAGCAGAAAGTCTTTTCCAGGATCCTTCCATCTCACCTCCACTGTGGCTGTACGTGCAAGCCGTAAGTCAAACGGGAGCCGCAGGAAGCGGCTCTTACCGCACCACCCGAGAATAAATCAAAAGCTTTTAATAGCAAGAAGTTAAAAATAAAACAGCACATTCTTAAAAATAAAATTTCCTAACACTGCAGCAAAATAGAGGATGAACAAATGCTGGTTGCTCTTGAACCACGAGTGGACAAGCAAAGGAAAAAGCACACAAAGACTCTTTAAATAGTGGGAACATGGTGTGTTAAAGATAGCCTGGTAGACCAAGGGTACTCCCCTAACCAAGCCCACTCCTTGCAAAACTCTTTTTTAAAGACTGAGAGAAGTGAAGTCTATATTCCTAGGATTAAATTAGAAACATCTTATCACAAGCTAGCAGAAGTCATAAAGATGAAATGAGATGCTACCCATAGCAAATTGAGCATAGTGCCTGGCACAAGGTAAGTCCTCAACAAACGGTACCCACTACTGTTACTCTCTAGTCCTTCCTGATTTTCCCTTCCCAGAACTTCTCTCTCCAAATAAGCCAGATGGGAGTAATACAGTATTGGAATAAAAGGTGCTGTCTTTCGATATGAGCTTCCATAAGTGTGAGCAGAAGCTCTCACAAGTACGGATGAGGAAAACCCTGGATACACAAGGGTTCCGGAAGGCTCTCACGGGTGAGAGCAAGAGCCACAACTCATGAAAAGAAAAATCAACATCTGAGGAAATTAAGTTCAGCAAAGCATGCCTGCCAACCCTGAAACGCCCGTACCTTTTTGGTCCTTCTCTGGTAGGCGAAGGCAATGTCCTGCCTTTGCGCATTGCTGCGGTTAGTCAAAATGTTGACAATGGTGACCTCATCCACACCTGTGGGAATAAAAGTGGTGAACAGTTACTCAGACATATATTCTAGTACTCTGGGCTTTTGTGGGAGGGTTTAAGCAGAGTTTGCAAACTGAAATTTGTATACTGTTTTCCAAACTGAAATACCAGGCCATGAGGATTAGTTTTATCTCTTTTGTGTGCATGCTCTACCCAACGTGTTCACCTATTTCTGCATTTTTGCCAGAGATCCTTAAACCCCAAGCTGAAATGGGCCTTTTAAATATTTGTATTTAAAAAGCTATTTTAATCACAAATTGGTTTCTGGACTCAACAGTAGGAGGTGCATTTGTGGAGCTTTGGCAGTCAGATGAAACAACAAAGATTTAGAAGGATTTTAAATGAAGGTCCCCCAATTGCCATTTAACCGGGGATTTAATAGACACTAACTGCAAAGTGAATTAATAGAGATGATTATTTACATTTATGGCAGGATTACAGCTACATAAGCAGCTAGGTATAATTTCTATAATTATACAAACTGTCATGACAAATGAGTCAGATTTAATATGGCAGTTGTATTTTAATAGCATAATTGATTAATATAATCACACTTATTGAAGACTAAATTGTTTTGTAAGGGAAATGAATGTTCCACTGCTTTTAATCTTCAATAGGCAATTTTAATAATCAATTTTATAACTTTCTTAAAAAGAGTAAGTGTTTTAATCTAAATTAAATCTAAATTGGGAGTTTTGAAGTGCCACCAAAATATTTTAGTACCTATTTTAATTGGAACATGTGTATTTACAAAGATAAGCAATGCCTTCTGGTATCGGAAAGTTTCCAATTTTATATCAGAAATACTCCTAACATGCCATTTAACTTAAGAAAGCATGAATTTTAAGGAGTCAGATGATGAAAGGTCTGTCTCTCGACCAATTATGAACTTTGTTTAATAAAATGAAAAGTCTTTGCCATAACTGGATAGGTAATTCTGGAGTGACAGAGCAGGTACTCTAAGCTCACAAGGTCACCCACAACCTGCAAACAGCTTAGCCTAAAGGAAGTCAGAAAAGTCCGCAAAGAACAGAAAGGCCAGAACCAGAACATTTTGTGGCAAAACAATGAGCAGACTGACAAAGGAGGCATCTTGATCTCTCAAGAGTGTTGAGAGGTCAAAAAGCACAAAGTTAGAATTTCTGGGTATAAAAATAAACAGTATTTTAAAGATTTATATCCTTGTTTCAAAGTAAGTTCACACCAATATGTGGGCTATCTTAACTGAAGCATCTATGACTTTAGCTCTGATTTTTAAGAGTAGCCAATGTAAACACAGAAACCCAATTGCTGTGTATATGAGTCAGCTTCAAAGATTTCAGCTTTGTATATAGTATCAAAAAATAAGAGGATTAAAAAAAAAGAAACAATGTCCAGTAAAACACTTGTTAAATGTTCTTTTGTTCACATAATGGAATAGTATATGGTCATTTAAAATGATAGCAAAGTAGTATTAGCTGATATGAAAAAATTCACAATATGCTATTAAGTAAAAAACAAAAAACAAAAAACAAAAAAACAGGTTGTCCAATATAATCTGATTTTTGTAAAATTCATAGGCATGTATAAGAAAATACCTAGAAGCCTTCATGCCAAAATTTTAACAGTGATCATTTGAGGGATGGGATGATTATCTGTATTTTCAAAGGTCATAATGACCATAAAAAGTTTTTTTTTTAATACATATGCAGTCATTGATCTAGAATCAACCAGTGACTTCACTTCAGTAATTAGGAATTAGGAATTGTATTGACATAATTCCCTTCAGTTTCCAGACATCCTAACACATACTGTCTTATTTAATCCCCACCACAGACAAGTGGGGGGCTGGGATTTAGCTCAGTTGGTAGAGCGCTCCAATTCCCAGTACCGCAAAAATGGGAGAAGGACCTGGCAATCCACTCCCAAGGCAATGCCGAAAACAGTCAGCCATTGAAAACCCTATGAGGGTCGCTATGGGTTGGATACCGACTCGATGGCACCTAACAACAACAACAACAACAGACAAGTGGAGACAGCTAGTTCTCTTTCTATTCTATAGATGCAGAGTTCAAAGCTCAGGCTGGGGCCCAGCTCTGCATCTGATATTTGTGTAAACACCTGTCCCCTTGGGTCTCAGTTTCTACACCTGCATAAGAAGGGGGACATGAACAAGGGCCTCCAGTTCTACACTACGAGGGAGATCAAGTCTTAATTTATATTTAGTTTCCATTAGGTATGGGCATGATGTTGTTAGGTGCCATCAAGTCGGTATCCAACTCATAGCCACCCTATGTACAATAGGCGAAACACTATTGTCAGTGCTTCTCTGCTGTTCATAGGGTTTTCAATGGCTGATTGCTTTTTGGGAGTGGGCTGCCAGGTCCGTCTCCCAAGCCTATAGCACTTGGTGTTCCCAGGTGATCTCTCATCCAAGTACTAACCAGGACCAACCCTGCTTAGCTTCCAAGATCTGACGGGATTGAATGGCACAGTGGTACGGTTGCAGGAATGGGAATGATAGACGTCCTGGCTCTGTGGTGCATTGGTGATGATGATTGTGCTGGCCAGGGGAGCTGTGTTTTCCTTCCTCCTTCAGCTGTATCCTGGTAGCTGTGGCAAGTGGCCATTTGACCCTCGCCACATCAACCTGGGCTGAACTATTTTCCATGGGAATAAACTGCCCCCAAAGCTTTAAAATGGCTGAGTGCCAGATGACCAGACGTGAGGCTCCACCTCTCTGGACTTGGACTTTCTGACTGCTCATTTCCCAGTGCTGAGGGAAGGTTCTGCAGAGCAGGAGGGTCCAGGATCTGAAAGCTGTAGGTGGGGTCAAAGCTGGCAGAAGAAACAAACCTAACTGACGCTTCTTTCCTGCCCCGTTCCTCTTGCATTTGGTATGGGCGACCAGTCACAAGGTGCTCTCCACAAAGGCAGACACCAGGGAACAGTGACGTTTGTGGGGACCCGTGGAAGGTGGATGCGAACACAGTAAATTCTGTGACCCAGGCCGACTTTTAAAATGAATAGAATTTGAAGTTTTTCAAGACCACTGAGGGGCCAAGGCACAAGTACAGGGACTCGGCTCCCGATAGAAATAGTATGTTGTTGTTGTTGTTGTTGTTGTTAGGTGCTGTTGAGTTGGTATCCGACTCATAGCAACCCTCATAGGGTTTTCAATGGCTGACTGCTTTGGGATTACCTTGGGAGTAGATTGCCAGGCCCTTCTCCCATTTTTGCAGTTCTGGGAATTGAACTCAGGACCTCAGAGACTGTAGCACAGCGCTCTACCAACTGAGCTAAATCCCAGCCTGATGAAAATAGTATAAGGGGGTTTTTAAGCATTTACTTCTTGGGTGAAAACAGTCAGCTACTAATCCGCTAACTGCAACAATATTTTCAACTCTTCCACTCAAGGGCAGCTGAAAGGTTCCGGCTCTGAGTGCCCTTGAACCTGAGCAGTGGCTTTGCCGAGTGAATGCCCCAAGGGGGCCGCTGACAGCACTGATGAAGCAGCAGAATCTGGAGTCCTGGGTCCCGTAGACCACGCTGAATCCAAACCCACAAGTCCACCTCCCAGAGTTCCCTCTTCCTCTCTGTGGGTGGAAACCCCACGTCGGCTCCACGGCCCAGCATTCCGTGGAAACTGTGTCTTTATTGTCTATGGCAGGGGACCAACAGCCATTTGGGACAGGACGCTGACTCACAGCTGCCAAGGCACACCGGCTGCACAAGGAAAATGGATCTCGTTTGTGTTTGATGAGGGCTCAGGAGGCCCTAGGTGGGGGTTGACTGGTTGGAAAGAAAAGGAAACTGGCCCAGATCCCGGCCTTATCGAGATCATGGCGAAAGCCGAGACATGGCTCAGACTGTCGGGCACGCTGGCGTCAAAGCTAGAAGAAATGGTCTTTACGGAGGTCAGGAGTAGGCCACAGAGAGAGGACAGGGCACAGATCCATGGGGCGGACATGCAGACATATTTTACTTATTATAATAATAGTTGTTCGGTGTCATCAAGTTGTGTCCCACTCATGGAGACCCTCATAGGGTTTTCTATGGCTGATTTTTTCTGGGATTGCCTCAGAAGTGGATTGCCACGTCCTTCTCCCATTTTTGCAGTGCTAGGAATCGAACTCAGGACCCCAGAGACTGCAGAGCAGCACAACTGAGCCAAATCCCAGCCCCATTATAATAACAGCAACCATTTACTGAGCATTACTACATACTAGGCATTGACTCGGGGCTTCACACACATTCCATCCCCACATCCACATGAGGTGATGCTGCCGTCTTCATCACTGCACCCATAAGGAAAATAAGGCCATCAAAGGCAGGGACCCACTCAAGGTCACACGAGCAAGCCAGTTGCAGGGCTGAGAGGCAAACCAGGATGAATCACCTTGGCTCAGTGCGCCGAACGACCCTGCCTCCTGGTCTCAGACAACTGTGTGCGGGAACACTGACTAACAGGAGCACAAAGGGCTCATCCTCCAGGACTGCATGTTCCTTGATGTGCTGCTTGTTACTGATCTGGACACAGACTTGGCAGGGTTACATGTGAACTTGTAGACTTTGGTCCAGTATAAAAGAGAACCACAAAGATGTGGCTGCACTGCCCCATTGGACATTAACAGTCTCGTATCAAGCCCAACAATCTTATCCCAACAGTCTTTTCTCAGTGCCTACAAACACTCAGCCTGCAGCTGTACCAGTGTGGCGTCTGATCCCGCCAGATCTCAGGAGCTAAGCAGGGCCAGGCCTGGTTAGTATTTGGATGGGAGACCACCTGGGAACAGCAGGTGCTATAGACTTAGGAGAAGGACCTGGCAGCCCAGTCCCAACAAACAATCTGCTATTAAAAACCCTATGAATAGCAGAGAAGCACTAACAATACTGCTTCGCCTGTTGTGCATAGGGTCACTATGAGTTGGACCCCAACTCAACAGCACCTAACAACAACAACATCAAGAAGAACAACAACAACATAAACACTCAATGTCCTCTGGGCATGGTGGCACACATGCGTGATCCCAGCCACACGGGAGTTCCAGGTGGGAAGATCTTGAGTTCAAGGCCAGAGGCAGCCTGTGCAACTTCATTGTTGTTGTTGTTGTTAGGTGCCATCAAGTCATATCCTCCGACTCATAGCAACTCTCAGGGGGTTTTCAATGGCTGTTTCGGGGTTGCCTTGGGAGTGGATTGCCACATCCTCCTCCCACTGTACAACTTTAGCTGTCTCAAAATAAAAAAATAAAAAAGGAGCTAGAGGTGCAGCTCAGTGGTAAAACACTTGCTCAGCAAGTCAAAGGCCCTAGGTTCCACCCCCAGTACTAAAAAGAAGAAAAAGTTCTCAAATTTCCCTTTGAACTAGCTTTACCTCAATGAGTTCAATTCACGTTTAGCACGTATTCGCCCTGTATTAATAAGTCAGGCTTGTCCCATTTTGAAATTGTGCTTTTGGTACTTCTTTGTATCATACTCCTCCATCTAGCTCCTAAGGATTTGGGACACTAATGCTAGAACTAGGCTTAGTATTTAGCACGTACAAATGAACCTACCTTTAGCAAACTGTAGGTAATGATTTGCTGCCCAAGAACAACGTATGGCTCCTGAAGAGATAATCCAACCGAAAAAGCTAGAAAACTCTCTTCTGTATACAGCCATTAATAACTTGGCAGAGGGAGGCAGCTTTTCCCAGTAAATCTATCATGCCAGCTAATCATCCGTCACACACATACACATCACTGTGCAAAAGAACCATTCCTCCATCAACCATGGTGCTGCCTGGCCCAGAACTCCTACTCTTGGAGTCACCCCTTTGGATCATACAGAAGTGAGCACTCTTTCTCCAGAGGGGCTCTCACAAGGATGGGACCCCCAAGTGGGGAACACGTGCAGGGGGGTGCATCTGAATGAGCAGTGGCAACACATGTAGTGCTCTGGGAAGTCCCTTGACTCAGATCTGTAAGATCTAGGAGTACATTGGTTGCCTCTCTGTGCCTAGCTTTCTCATCCTGTTAAATGTTGTTGTTATTAGGTGCCACTGAGTCGTGTCCAACTCATAGAGACCCTTGTAGGATTTTCAATGGCTGACTGTTTCGGGATTGCTTCTGGAGTGGATTGCCACGTCCTTCTCCCTTTTCTGTGGTGCTGGGGATCAAACTCATGGCCTCAGTGACTGTAGAACGGTGCTATACCAACTGAGCTTAACCCTGGCCCTCATCCTGTTAAATAGAGACTCTAACAATCCTTTTGCCAGGATGCAGAAATGCCTGGCTGAGTGAACAATTGGAAACAGATTTACTGCCATCTTCTCTCGGCTTCTGTCACAGACCTGGCCCCTACTTGCATTTGATTCTTGGTCTATGAAAGCAGGGCTACAGAGAAGATGGGCAACATTTTTGCCATGAGCACCCATTAGATGAACCATCTAGTTACAGGATAAACTCTGGCAGCTGCCAGAGAGCCGAGAGAAAAATCAAACATTCCACAGGGTGTGGACTGGGGAGCTGCAGGTCTCTGCCAAGTCTGGCATAGCCGGGGGGCAGCATCCCAGTTCAGGGACAGCCTAACTTAGCTAAATGCCCAAGAAGTAGTTTTGGTCCAGAAATCAAACTTCTTCTATTCTGATTCTGCTCTGATCTCGCCTCAGTGAGTTCCTTGTTGTTGCTAGGTGCTGTCGAGTCAGTACCCGACTCATAGCAACCCTACGTACAACAGGCAAAACACTATTGTCAGTGCTTCTCTGCCGTTCATAGGGTTTTCAATGGCGGATTGATTTTTGGGAGTGGGTTGCCGGGTCTGTCTCCCAAGTGAAGTCCTTAGAGAGGGTTTAAGGCATCACCTGTCTGCTCATCCCACTGATACTTCAATATTCTCACACCCTTCTAATTCTGGAATAATCTCACATGTTTCTCAAATACTCTCCAAGATTGGCAGGAAAACATAAAGTACTGATTCAAATCCAACCACACTGCAAATGAAGGGACACGAGTAAAATGCACGCACCATGCCCCGCTACTCTAGCCGTCTCGTGGGACAGAAAATTCAGCCAGGCGCTATGGGGCAAGCCTATAATCCCGGCAACGCAGGAGGCCAAGGCAGGAAGATCGCGAGTTCCAGGCCAGAGGTACCCTGAACAACTTAGTGAGACCTGACTCAAAACTGTTGTTGCTGTTAGGTGCCATCGAGTGGGTGTCCAACTCAGAGCGACCCTATGTACAACAGGCAAAACAGTATCATTACTGCTTCTCTGCTATTCATACGGTTTTTGATGGCAGATGGTTTTTTGGGAGTGGGCAGCTGAGTCCTCCTCCCATGACTCAAAATTGTTGTTGTTGTTGTTAGGTGCCGTTGAGTCGGTATCCAACTCATAGCGACCCTATGTACAAGGGAAACACTATTGCCAGTGCTTCTCTCCTGATCATAGGGTTTTCAATGGCGGATTGATTTTGAGGAGTGGGTTGCTGGGTCCTTCTCCCAAGCCTACAGCACCTGGTGTTTCCAGGCGGTCTGCCATCCAAGTCCTAACCAGGCCCGACCCTCCTTAGCTTCTGAGATCTGACGTGATTGGATGCCACAGGGCTATGGCTGCAGGCATGACTCAAAATAGATTTTTTTTTTTCCAATGGGCTGGGGGTGCAGCCTGGTGGTAGGGCACTTCCAAAGAATGGGTGAACCCCTAGGTTTGAGTCCTGAGTACTGGGGGGGAAAAAAACAGCTAAATGGTTACAAGAGGAACCAGCAGGCCCACCCTTAATTCGGTCAATTACTGTTGCTGACATCAGGTAAGGATCTGGTTATTGCCAAGGCGCTGGCTGAAAGTGATTCTGGATTTCCTCAGGGAAAAGTTGTAACAGCTTTTATAAGGAAGAGCCCAAGAGGGGCAGGCCATGAAGGCTGACGCCAACAATGAGGCAGGCACCGGGGATCCCTTCCCCTCTGTGGATAGCCACCTGGCGTGGCCTTGGCACCTACGGGGCTGCACAGACCAATGCCCTTACAAAGAAACTCTGTGCTCGGCCGGGCACGATGGCGCATGGCTGTGATCCCAGCGGCTGGGGAGGCTGAGGCAGGAGGATCGCAAGTTCAAGACCAGAGGCAGTCTGCGTAACCTAGCAAGACCCTGTCTCAAAAAGTAAAAAATTGGGCTAGGGGCGCAGCTCAGTGGTCCAGCACTTGCAAAGCATGCAGGCACAAGGGCCTGGGTTCAACCCCTAGTACCACACACACACAAAAAGAAACTCCGTGCTCTCAGCGCAGAGGCGGCCGTGACAGCACCGGCCTCTGGTTCCCAGCATGTTGTTGTTGTTAGGTGCCGTCAAGTCGGTATCCGACTCATAGTGACCCTCCTAGGGTTTTCAATGGCTGACTGCTTCGGGATTGCCTTGGGAGTGGGTTGCCACATCCTCCTCCCATTTTTGTGGTGCTGGGAATTGAACTTGGGACCTCAGAGACTGCAGCGCAGCGCTCTACCAACTGAGCTAAATCCCAGCCCAGGTTCCCAGCATAGGTGGTCTGAAATGAACTTGAACATGAGCTTGCAATGGCCCGGATGGGCGCCCTTCCGGGAGGATGAAACAGCCCTGATCTACGGGGTCCACAAAGGCCGTCCTCAGAGGCGTGCTTACTCCGGCGGACTCTTCTTGGCCCCTCACCTCCCCAGTCTTAGAGTGAGAGGCTCCTTTCCCCAGTCGATCTGCCTCCCAGCCCTCCCAGAAGAACACATTCCAAATTGCGCTCAGCCGAGTGAATACACCCCCAGGTGGGCAGGTGAAGCCAAAAATACGTGTCCCAGATAGCTTTCCAGTGGCCTGGGATGCGCGTCTTTTGGCCATGCTGGAAATCTTAAACTGTGCTATTTTAAAAGTACGAGAAAAAAAAATAAGCGCCAAAAACTTGCTGCAGTTAAGCTTCTGTCGTTGTGCTTATGGCGGGGGCTGGGGGGGTGGCTCACCCAGTTCCACATCCCTTCCAGAGAACACACGCTGCGAAAATCAAAACTGGCAATAATAATAGAGCAACCCATCGCCCCCTCTTCCAGCAGGACCAAAGCTGCTCCAGTTTGCTGGCACTCTCACTAACGCGAGGGTTGTGTTGCTGCTAATTACCGTCTATTTTACAGAGTCTAGATTCATCCTTTTCTAATTTAGCTGACTTTCCTTTCTAGTTATTTGGACCCATATGGCAAGGCATTCGCAGCTGTGTTGTACACTCTGCGGTATATATTTAACCCAAGGCCCATCTAGACCCAGAGACTCCTACAGATTAAGTCTCAGAGACCTCTCCTTAATTAAGCGATATTCCTACTTTCGCGTGGCTTGCCTCGCTTTCTAACCAGGCGTAAGTTAACACAAGTAACCGCATGGTCTACCTCACGCCAGAGCTTGCGCACAACAACCGTGAGTTTGGTTTAGGTAATGCACTCAAGACATCCGGAGATACCATCCGGCTGAAAACAAAGCTGACTTGGGACTGTGGCCTAAATTCAGCTCATGGAAGCACAGTGAAGCTCACGGGGAACGGGTCTCCTTTGTGCATATCGCCCAGATTCTGGAACAATCCCTGGCTGCCTCATGTGTTCCTCCTCACATGTGTGCCCTGGCATCTGTGCACCTTTGGATTACGATTTGGGTTCAGTTGTTACTGTTTCCCATAGTCCCCCTGGTCAGGCCATTAACAGTTGTTGTTAGGTGCCGTCAAGTCATGTCCCACTCATAGCGACCCTCATAGGGTTTTCAATGGCTGACTGTTTCGGTGTTGCCTTCGGAGTGGGTTGCCACGTCCTTCTCCCATTTTTGCGGTGCTGGGAATCAAACTCAGGACCTCAGAGACTGTAGAGCGGTGCTCTACCAACTGAGCAAAATCACAGCCCCAGGCCATTAACAGAGGTTAGTGAAATAAAGTGCTTGGGTTTAAGTAGAGACAAATCCAGAGGTGAATAGTTGTAATACACAGTGCAAGCGCTATAAACGAGGATGTAAAGGAGGATGAGACTGCAGACCAAGGGCTAATGGCTGCCGCCTCAGCGAAGGAGAGGTGTCACCCTCCTTCAGGCTGAGAGGCAAGTGACAATTGTGTCAGAGTAACGGGGAGGATGAAGGAGGAGCAAAGGCAGAGGTAGCAGCTGTTTTGGGGACACTGGCTAAAGCCAGAGATGAAGGTACAAAGAGAATCTATGCCTGGTGTGGCAGGGAGGCACATTAAAAGACACGTGCCATAGTGCTCATGTGTCTGTCAGCTTGTCGCGCTGTGGGGGCTTGCATGTTGCTGTGAGGCTGAAGGCTACACCCTGGTATCTCAGACACCAGCAGGGCCACCCATGGTGGACAGGTTTCAGCTGAGCTTCCAGACTAAGACAGACTAGGGAGAAGGACCCGGCAGCCCATTCCCAAAACAACTAACCATTGAAAACCCTATGAATAGCAGAGAAGCACTGACAAATACAGTGCCAGAAAATGAGCCACCTCAGGCCAGAAGACATTCAAGAAACAACTGGGGAAAGAGTTGCCTCCTCAAAGTCGAGTCCGACCTTAATGACAGGAATGGAGTAAAACCCTGGGACTTTCTTTTGCTGTTGTGGCATGACTCAAAATGAGAAGAAATACAGTGGCTGCAACAACGGACTCAAAACAAAAAGACTGCTAGCATGGCACCGCGTCGGGTAGTATTTTGCTCGGTTGCGCGTGGGGTTGCAATGAGTTGGATCCAACTCAATGGCACTGAACAACTAGTGCTCACAGATAAGATGGAAGAGCGTTTTCGGGGAAGGGATCAATAAGAGGTGCTTTGGGGCCCTGTGACCACTACAGGCGGTACGGGCCCCCAGGTCTCCGCCCAGCCTGTCCCTCCTAACAGCCACCCCCACTCCATGCCTGCTCCTTCCCCTCCCCTCCCCTCCTTGTGTTTAACAGCAGGGGAACTAATGGGGGGGAGCTCCCTACTTTCCAAAGCCAGGAGAGCACGTAGGCAAGGGGTCCTGGGGTGGGACCTGGATGTCCCAGCTGGCTCTGCAGGTGGCACACCCCACTCCCCCATGTAGGCAAGGAGAGGTGCAGATAGTCATCTTTTGGTCCTGTGGCCTGGGTGTCAGCATTTGAAGTTTGCACTTTGTTTCCTTTGATGTCAAGGAAATGCTAACTCCAGGTAAAGAGTCTGAGGTAGGTTAGGGTCAAGGTGTAGCGGGAGCATCTTCAGTATACTCACGATCACAAACAGTGGTATTAGTTTGGGGCAGGGCAGAAATCAAGGGGAAGGGAAACAGAACAAAAGAGTTATCACCTTTCCTAACTAATGACTTTATTTTTGTTTTTAATTAAGTTCACTGCCTTCCACCATGAAGGTAATACATGTCATCAGAGAAAATAAGGAAAACACAGAAATATAGAAGGAAAGCCAGGCCTGGGGCTGCATACCTATAATCGCAGCAACTTGGGAGGCAGAGGCAGGAAGATCACAAGTTTGACGACAGAGGCAGCCTGTGCAATTTAGCAAGACCTTGTTTCAAGATAAAAAATAAAAGGAGCTGGGAGCGCAGTTCAGTGGCATAGCACTTGCCTAGTATGTGCATAGGCCCTGGGTTCAATCCCCCAGTACTGAAGAAGAAAGAAAGGGAAGAAAGAAAAAAGAAAAGAAAAGAAGAGAGAAAAAGAAAGGAGGGAAGGAAAGAGAAAGAAAAAAAAAGAAAGAAAGAAAGAAAAGAAAAAAGAATAACTGAAAGCATAATATTCAGTTATCAATAGCTCTATAAAACAGTTATTAATGCATTTTTCACTTTTGATTAAAAAATTGCTGTGGCTATCATACAATATAGTATACACCCTGGAACTGACAAGTTTAAGGTGAATGGATGTTAAGATGAGTGTGCGGAACTGATTATAGCAATGGTTGCACAAGCTGTAAATGCACTAAATTAAACAATGAATTGCACACTTTAAACAGGT
>VMDO01017955.1:0-43485 GCA_007922755.1 Pedetes capensis
GTCAAAGACTTCTCTTCCATTTGCTTGTCTTTTTATGGTAATATTTTTCTATATATCCTTGGGTTCCAGTTATGTTTAAGATCAAAACTTTTTCTGTAGTGAATTTTTTTTTACATTGTCAGTACTGTTATATGAATTTTCTAGCCCATCTATATTATTACCATTCTTTGGTATTATTGGTGTTATAATTATTTCCAGGACTATTAAAGTTGGGCTGTTCACCCTGAGGTCACTCCCTCCCCCATTCCTCATTCCTCCTTGTTCCTCCTCTCCCGTCTCTCCTCTCTCCTCTCCCAGGGTTTCCTCCTTTTGCTAGATGTCTCACTCCTTATTTTGCATTCTCCAAATTATCCCTTCTCTGCTTGTTTGACTTTAACTTTAAAAAAATTTTTTTTATTATGTTCTGACCTCTGCATAGGATTTTTTCCTTCTTATAATTTTGATTCAGCTCCCACGTATAAGTGAGAACATGTGGTATTTCTCTTTCTGAGCTTGTGTTCATTCACTTAATTTTCTCCAATTCCATCCATTTTGCTGCTAATGGCATTATTTCATTTTTTTGATTGCTGAGTAGTATTCCATTGTGTGTATATACCATAGTTTTTTATCCATTCTTCTGTTGATGGGCACTTTGGTTGATTCCATATCCTTGTTATTGTGAAAAGTACTGCATTGAACATGAAGATGCAAGTGTCTCTGTGCTATGATGACACATCTTCCTTTGGGTAAATTCCCAATAGTGTTATAGCTGGGTAATACGGTAGATTTATTTTTAGTTTTTTTAAGATACCTCCATATTGATTTCCACAGTAGTTGGACTAATTTACAGCTCCACCAGCACTGTATGAGTGTTCCCCTTTCTCTACAACCTCACCAGTATTTGTTGTTATTTGTTTTATTGATCTTGGCCATTCTTACTGGAGTAAGGTAGAATCTCAGAGTTGTTTTAATTTGCATTTCCTTAACAGGTAGGGATATTGAGCATTTTTTCATGTGTTACATGGCTTTATGGGCCTCTTCATTTGGGATCTGTCTGTTCAGTTCCTTTGCCCATTTGTGTATTGGGCTATTTGTTTTCTTGGGTATTTTTTTTCTTAATTTCTTTATAAATTCTGGTAATTAGACCTCTGTCTGATGTATAAGATGTGAAAATTTTTTCCCATTCAGTGGGGATTTCCTTGACTCTGTTAATTGTTTCCTTTACTGTACAGAAACTTTTTAATTTCATGTAATCCTATTTGTCTATTCTTATTGCAATTTCTTGAGCAATTGGAATCCTATTAAGGAAATACTTTCCTATGCCTATAGGTTGGAGTGTATTACCTATCCTATCTTCAATTAGTTTTAAAGTTTCAGGTTTTATGTTGAGGTCTTTTATCCATTTTGAGTTACTCTCATGCATATTGAGAGATGTAGGTCAATTTTCATTGTTCTGCAAGCTGAAGTCCATGTTTCCCAGCATCATTTATTGAAAAGGCTGTCCTCTTTCCACTTTACCTGTTTTGCTTCTTTGTTGAAAATTATGTGGCTATAGGTGTGTTGAGGTATTTGTGGATCTTCTATTCTGTTCCACTGGTCTTTAGGCCTATTTTTGTGCCAGTACAAACCTGTTTTTGCCACCAATGACCTATAGTGTAGCTTAAAGTCAGGGATTGCCATTCCATGTGCACTAGTTTTGCAGATTAAGAGTGTTTTGGCTATATGTGGTCTTTTGCAATTCCATATGAATTTTTGGATAGGTTTTTCTATTTCTGTAAAGTCATTCAGTGGAATTTTAATGGGGATTGCATTGAATCTATAAATTGCTTTTGGTAGGATGGCCATTTTTATTATATTAATTCTCCCTATCCAGGATCAGGGAAGGTCCTTCCATTTTTTAGTATCCTCTGCTATTTCTTTCTTTAATGTTTTGAAACTTTCCTTGTAGAGACCTGAAGGGTCTTTGGTTAGATTGATTCCAAGGTACTTAATTTTCTGGTGGAACATCATGAAAGATATTATTTCTGTAATTCCCTTCTCTTCCTGGTTACAGTTGGTGTAAAGGAAAGCTATTGGTTTTTGTGTGTTGATTTTATATCCTGCCACTTTGTTGAAGGAGTTGATTAGATCTAAAAGTTTTCTGGGTGAGGTTTTGGGGTCTTTTAGGTATAGAATCATGTCATCTACACATAAGAATCGATTGACCTCTTCATTGCCAATCAATATCTGATTGATTTCTTTCTCTTGTCTGATTGCTCTGGAAAGGACTTGAATTACTATGTTAAATAGAATAGGAGACAGTGGACATCCTTGCCTTGTTCCAGACATAAGAGGAAATGGTTTCAGTTTTTCTCCATTTAGTATAATGTTGCCAGCTATATTTCTTTAAGATCCTTCTCAAATGTTTATCTTCATTGTTTCTACTTGTATTAGGCACTGTATAATGTAAACCCCATGAGAACAAGGGCATTGTTTTATTTTATTTTTCCTTTTCATATCCATTGTATATAGAACAGTGACAGGTAAACAGGAAATAGTTAATATTTGTAGACTAAATGTATCATGGTGGGAGAAGGACCTGGCAACCCCCTCCCAAAAGTCAATCTGCCACTGAAAACCCTATGCACAGCAGAGAAGCACTGACAATAGTGTTTCCCCTGTTGTACAGAGGGTCGCTATGAGTCGGATACTGACTTGACAGCACCTAACAACAACAACAAAATGTACCATGAGTGGTGATGGCATGCAAGAGACTGATAGAAGAGGAAGGAACCAGGGAAAGAAGACGTAAAGTCACATTTAATGAATTTCTTGTATGTGCCAGGTATCACTCTCTGTATAATTTAATTAAATTTTGTGATAGTCCTATGAAGTGAGCATTATTTTCCATATTTTATGTGAGAAATTGAATCCCATAAAAGTTAAGTAATTTGTCTAAGGTTGCATTGCTAACTGTTGGCAGAACTGGGACTTAAACCCAGGTCAGATGTGTCTGATTCTAATGCATTCTTTTCTTTCTGTTTTTTTTTTTTTCCTGTGGTACTGGGGGTTGAACCCAGGGCCTCACGCCTGCATGCTTTGCAAGTGCTGGACCACTGAGCTGTGTCCCCAGCCCATTTGTTTTTTTTACTTTTTGAGATAGGGTCTTGCTAAATTACGCAGACTGCCTGTAGTCTCCAATTTGTGATCCTCCTGCCTCCACCTCCCCAACCGCTGGGATTACAGGCATGGGCCACTGTGCCCAGCTCTTTCTGTATTTCTTATGATCAAGAAACATGAAAATAGATGAACAGGTCCATGGGATGAATTAGATATATACTAAGGGCTGCATGTTTTCTATGACATTCAAAATATTTTTGTGTTCTCTTTTCATATTATGAAAGATATAAACCTAAAGCTTATTTGGTACCCTCTTGATAGCTACTTTATAACTGAACTAAGCTGCATGATTTCCCAGAAGGTCTGCATTTGTGTTTACAGTTTTGTTGGAGACAAGTTGTGCTTTTTAAATGTCACAAGCTATTGTAAAGAGAACCCTGATAATCACTGCTTTACACCAACCTAAGGCAAATGACATCAAGGCATGGTTAACATAAAACCCATAAGTATACTATATACTTGAAGTAGCAGCTTGGTTTCAGCAAAATATTATCATTCAGAACATTGATTAATGTTAATTTGAAGTTTTTTGATTTTACAATTTTAATATATTTAATTTGTACATTTGTTTCAGTTTTAGTTGTATAGAAGGTAAAAGCATACATAGTTCATACCTAGTTTTATGTTTTACATTCTTAAATAATTCTATAGTATAACATTTTATAAAAAATACAAGATTATTTTCTACTATTTTTTTTCTTTTTAAATACACACTTTATTCAAGTTTGAGAAACAGTAACTATTAGTATATGCTTTTCATTAGTTTATAAAATTCTTTTTTTTTTTTTTTTTTTTTTTTTTGCGGTACCGGGGGTTGAGCCCAGGGCCTTGTGCCTGCATGCTTTGCAAGTGCTGGACCACTGAGCTGCACCCCTAGTCCATTGTTTTTAACTTTTTGAGACAGAGTCTCACTAAGTTACGCAGACTGCCTCTGGTCTTGAACTTGCAATCCTTCCACCTCCATCTCCCGAGCCACTGGGATTATAGGCATGGGCCACCACACCTGGCTAGATTATAAAATTCTTGAAGACAGAAACCATGGCATATCATTTTATAATCTGTGACTCCACTCCCTAATGCATAGGACAGTGTATGGTTTTTGAATATTTAATAAATATATACTGTTACTTAAAGTTCTAGGCGCCTACAGGTATAGCACGGTGGCCTCTGATTCCTTCAGATCTCAGAAACTAAGCCGGGTTCAGGCCTGGTTAGTACTTGCATGGGAGACCGCCTGGGAATACCAGATACTGTAGGTTTAGGAGAAGGACCTGGCAACCCACTCCTAAAAGTCAATCCAGCATTGAAAACCCTATGGATAGCAGAGAAGCACCGACAATAGTGTTTTGTCTATTGTAAATAGGGTTGCTTTGAGTTGGACACTGACTCAACAGAACCTAACAACAACAGAGTTCTAGGCACTGGTAAGAAAGCTGTAAATATAAGTGGCAAGGTCTTTGACCTCATGGAGCTTACATTCTAATCAGAGAAAGATGGTACATAAACAAAAGTATATGAGAATAAAATACATATCAAATAACTTCTATAGGAAAATGAATCATTTTCATCTTCAACTTTTTACTGATGCTGCAGTTGTTAAGATCAGCAATGACCTGCATGTTACCAAATCAATTAGCTGTTTTTCTGTCCTTACTTGTTTTGCTCAATAGGCATTGGTACTCTTAACTTGACAGATATAGTGAGTTATATTAAATAACATTCTTGGACTTTGAGCCACTTTCTACTATGCATCTTCTCAGAGCCTAGATTTACCTTCTTTTTCTAGATGCTTTTGCTTTCTGACTTTTAAAAATTAATTTTTGTGTTCATGCACAGTCTCTTTATGGAGACTGAAAACTCTTTGAGAGCAGAGGGTATATTTTCCACTTCTCTCCTCTTTTTTTTTTTTTTTTTGTATTTGTACAGTGAGAAAGCAGTATAATTTCATGTGATTAAATTGGCCTGTGCTCTCTGGTTTGCCATAGCTTTTAAACTATGTTCCCTGGAAATATAAGGTTCTGTAAGTCTAGTCTAAGCAGTATCTGATGGGTCTAGATACTAGGTTCTTGAAAACTATGAGTAAACTAGTTTCTATGTCATTTTATTAAGTCCTGAAAAATGACCAGTATATACTTGGAGGGTACATGTGTTTTTTTCTGGTCAAGATGAACCTATTAATTTTATCCTTTTGTCAACAAAAGTAAATGAAAAGAGACAGATCTTTAGAGTTAAAAGAGTGTTGGATTTTATATTCTTTATTATCCAGTTTTTCAGATAGGAAATTTGGGTCAGAGAGGTAGTATAATCTTTATAGGGATAGACAGCTAGTTAGTGAAAGTGGGGACAAAGATTCAGATCTGTGAATCTTTTTACTACCTCATACTTCATATTTAAATACACAATTTCTCATTTTACTATCAACTCTGATACATGGCAATGTTGTGACAGAAGTTCAGAGATTGAGAGACATGAACACAACATGTAGTTTGATGCATTGTGACTTTTGTATCAACCTGGGTAATACAGAATAAGTAGATGGCTAGATAGGGAACATACAAGTATGTGTACATTTGCTTATAGATAGCACTTAATAAATATCTATTGGATTACATACATAGTGACATTTACATGTTTATCCCCATAGTAATATTCTTCTTTCTTCCCTCTACTATTATTATGATCATTTGCCATGGTGATAATTAATAAAGAGTAATGATAAAACTGATGCAAAATAAGATGCTAGATATATAATTTAGATAAATCTGAATGGGTAACAATTCAGAGGTTTAAAAACATAACTCTTGGCCTTAGTATTCCAAAACTCTCGGCTGTAGTATACCAAAACCAACACTAACATATTTTTTAGCTCCAGAGCTCTAACTTCCCTGTCTTCAATTTTCCTTAAGTAATGGGAATTTGCTGTACAAATTCAGGTGTAAATAGAAAAAGCACGAATCTCAAACACTGTATGAAACTTGCCTGAAATGTTATTGTAGACGTTAAACAAACTCTAATTTAGGACAGTGGTTAAGACAAGGAGTTCTGGAATCAAACATGTCTGGGTTGGAATCCTGGTTCTATCACTTCCTAAAGAAGTGACTTTGATACTTCCCTAGCTTCTCTCTGCCTCATTTTCTCATCTATAAGATGGAGATAACAACAAAATCTACCTCATAGGTAGTGATGAATTATGAGGAATACATGTGAATTCCTTTTCATATCTGTAGTACAGTGAGGACTCATAGTGCAAGCCTTCATTATGATTGTTGTTTTTGTTGTTATAGTGTAGCCACTGTTTTGTAATTAGCGACTAGGTTATTCTGCTATACCCTTAACAGCCTTACTTCAACTCTTGATTTCTACTTCTATGCTAAGTCTGGTATTCTGTTTTGGCTTTTGTTCCTCTTATCTGCCATTTGTGGCTGAGATTTAGCTCAGTTGGTAGAGTGCCACTCTGCAGTCTCTGAGGTCCCAGGTTCAATTCCCAGCACCACAAAAATGGGAGAAGGACATGGCAGTCCACTGCCCAGGCAATCCCAAAACAATCAGCCATTGAAAACCCTATGAGGATCACTCTGAGTTAGACACAACTTTACGGCCCCTAACAACAGCAACATCATCTACCATTTATCAATTATTTAACTTTCTGCTTTGTTTTGTTTAAACTTCTCAAGTGAAATGATCCAATTGTTTTAGCTTATCACTGCCTTTGTGGAGCAGATGATTTTATAGCCTGTTGGACCATCTGTTGTTGTTGTTAGGTGCTGTCAAGTCAGTATCTGACTCATAGCAACCCTATGTACAACAGGCAAAACAGTATTGTTAGTGCTTCTCTGCTATTCATAGGGTTTTCAATGGCTTATTGTTTTTTGGGAGTGGGCTGCTGGGTCTTTCTCCTAAGCCTACAGTACCTGGTGTTCCCAGGTGGTCTCCCATCCAAGTACTAACCTGCTTAGCTTCCGAGATCTGACAGGACCATATGCCACAGTGGTACGGCTGCAGACATTGGACCATCTAGCAATTGACTAATCTTGGGTTATGTTGTTGTTGTTAGGTGCCGTCAAGTTGGTATCTGACTCATAGCGACCCTCATAGGGTTTTCAATGGCAGACTGTTTCGGGATTGCCTTGGGAGTAGATTGCCAGGTCCTTCTCCCATTTTTGCGGCGCTGGGAATTGAACTCGGGACCTCAGAGACTGCAGCGCAGCGCTCTACCAACTGAGCTAAATCCCAGCCCAATCTTGGGTTAAGTGCTCAGCAATTACTGGCAGGCTAGGATAGCTTAATATGTAGGAAATCCTTCAGAAGGGGACTGGAGGCATGGCAGGGATTCTGATGCTTCCTGAAAGAGGGAGGCAGAGCTCTACCAATTATAATACACTGATTAATAACAAATAGGATGATTGAATGAGTCAAATGTTTGTTGATTGTTTAGGAAATAGTGTGATGGTAAACTTGGTTGGGAGAAAAAAAAAAGAAGCTTGGAAATAAAAACCAGACCAAACAAAGATCACTCAGGGCAAAACCAATATTTCTGATATTTGAGTAGAATCTATGTTTCTGACAAAGAGCAGCTACCTGAAAAGGAACAGAATGTTGATTCAGCCTTTCAGACTCCTAGTGACTCTAACCTCCAGTGAATTATAAGTAGTTATGCAGCTTCTTGAAGAGATTTCTTTTCATGACAGTCTGACCTTATGTGCTCTCAAGATCATTTTATACTGAGTGTCACCTCTATACCATTTGTTCTAATTCTTTTAAGTTAAATGTAAAAAGGGAAATACCAAAAGGGAGAAAAGCCTACTTTTTATTGTTTTTGTTTCTTTTTTTTTAATTAGTCAATTTTATGATAGGGAGTGATGAGTAAATTTCTTATGCCAATCTCAAACTAAGTCCCAAAGCTCTAAGTGGAAACATTGTGGCAGCTGCTGTTGTTATGCCTCCTTTAGGGATAAGGTTCTAGTGTGCTTGACATCTTGTATAGTATTTTCAGGGGCTTATTTCTATGCATCTAGGTTTAGAATGACCTATGACCACAGTGGAAAGTTTCTTGGTTTGGGAAAGAGGAGATTCAAGTCCTGGCTGAGTCACTTACTGATTTAAATTCTTGGATAAGTCGTCTTAACTCACCACCACCCAGTTTCATTGGCACTGTGAGGGGCTTGAAAAGGTGGTTCTCAGACCTCACATTTCTAGCACTGTGTGATTCAGACTCACAGGCTCCTCTTCTATATTGGCCTTTCAATGTTATATTTCCAGATAATGCCATGTAATTTTGTACCTCTATCTTTTGCACAATATATGTATATACTCTTTGTTCATCCATCCATCCATCTACAATTACCTATTGATTCTCCAATTCTACACTTATTAAACCTGTGCTATCTTCCTAGCAATGGTGATCCAAAATTTATTGACATGATCTCTAATCTATGACATGCAAGTGTCCCTGCCTGCCCCACCAGCCTCATCTTATACCACTTTCTTTCTCTTGATTTATTGAAGTTTTAAGGGCCTAGTCATGCATTCTCCTCCTTCAGTGTTCTGTACAGCTTACATCTCTTACAGTCCTTAAACTACCATGTTTGAAAAGAGGGGAAAAAGGCCCTATTTATCTGTAGGTGTCAGGTGAAAATTTTCCCACCTTTGGAAAATAAGCTGTTTAGAAAAAATAAGATTTCTATCATTTATTTTCATTACTTTCTATACTTTTGGCCATGTATTGATTGACACTATAATAATCATTTGTTTAAACTTTGCATATTTTTTTTTCTAGAAAGAAAACTTGACTTCTGGAAAATGAGTGTGCTAAATCATAGTTTTCTTTTCCCATTTATCAGTTCATAGAGTCTCCTTCTAATGGGCAAAGAGTCTCTCCTTTATGGTCTTCTTATCTGTACTAGTTAATTTTGTGTAGTTGTGATCAAGTACCTGGCAGAACATTTATTTTGGCTCATGGTTTTATTAAGCCTGAAGCCATACCACTGTGGAATCTGATCTTGTCAGATCTCAGAAGCTAAGCAGGGTCGGGCCTGGTTAATACTTGGATGGGAGACTGCCTGGGAACACCAGGTGTTGTAGGCTTGGGAGAAGGACCAAGCAGCCCTCCCCTGCTAAGTAATCTATTGAAAACTCTCTGAATAGCAGAGAAACACTATCAGCCATAGTGCCTGACATGGCATAATGTCAGGGAGTGTTTCATTCTGTTGTACACAGGGTTGCTGTGAGTCAGGGCTGACTAGATGGCACCTAACAGCAACAACATCATTTCATTGGTGTCAGTTCTTCATGGCAGAGAGGGCATGGTAGAGCTCACATCATGGTAGCCAGGAAGCAGAAAAACGGAATACAGGAAGGGGTTGGGGTAAGATATAGCCCCCAAGGAGACATCCCTAGTGACCTGCTTCTTCCAACTAGGCCCTTCTTCCTATCTTTCACTATCTCCCAATAATGTCATCATGTTATGAATCCATCAAGGGATTAATCCATCCATTAGGTCAGAGACCTCATAATCCTTTCCAGAAAAACCCTTATAGACACACCTAGAGATGTCCTTTACTAACTTCCTAGGTGACCCTCAATCTCAATTGACAATTAAGATTAACCATCATAGTACCTCTTTTTTCTTTTATTCTTCATTTGTCATGCCTGTTCTAGATGTCAGCTTTACCTTCACTGATTCCACCTACAGAAACCCTGGGGAATATAAGAGACAGAATCTCTTTAAGCACTGGAGAATGAAAAATCTATGAGACAACCAAACCTTTCTTTGCCTAAACTATTGTAGTAAAAATTAAGTGTGTTATAGTGCTAATTAACATTTTGTTCCTTTACTCCCATTTATTCCCCCAGGAAGGAATTGGAGGTGAAGGTAGGGAAATTTGTCCTACATTGCTTAGTAAGTGACCTTTTTCCTACTGGATGGTTAATTTTTTTTTTTTTAATCAGAGCAAAGACAACTATGTCTTATTCTCTGCTGTAGCTCAGTGACAGACATATAATATATAAGTGATAAATACTTGTTGAAGAAATGAGTACACACAAAAAAAGGAGGGGAAGACAGACCAAGAAACTGTTACCATATGATATGAGACATTTTATGGCATAGGTTATAACCCTAATTGTATATATTATATCATAAAAGATAATATATGTGTTATAATTTTATAATTCCTAAAACATTATATAGCTAGTTTGGCAAGGCTGTAGAGTAAGCTTTATACTATAATAGTTCTCAAAGTGGGGTCATCACTGCAAGGGAATTATTAGAGAAGTAAATTTTGTGCCCTACCATAAAACTAACAAATCCCAAGTCTGGTGGTATGGCCTAGTATTCTGTTTTTTAACAAGCTCTTTGGGTGTTTGTGGTGCAGCATAAACTTTGACAGCTGCTATTTATGAGGGGCCTGCGGCAATACCACTGTGGCATCTGATCCTGTCAGATCTCAGAAGCTAAGCTAGGTTGGGCCTGGTTAGTACTTTGATGGGAGACCACCTGGGAACACCAGGTGCTATAGGCTTGGAAGAAGGACCTGGCAACCTACTCCCAAAGAATAATCAGCCATTTGAAAACCCCATGAATAGTAGAGAAGCACAACAATACTGTTTCACCTGTTGTAGGGAGAGTCATTATGAGTTGGACATCGACTCAATGGCACCTAACAACAACAATTTATGAGGGATGAAAATGTGGAGTGTGATTTGGCCTTTAACTTTGGAAAGCTTACATGAAGGGAGATGAAACATACATAGCATTGGCATGGGCTATAAACACCACTAGATAAATAGAAAGCACAAAGGCAATAAAGGAGGAGAAGAGAGAAATGGCTTTTGGTGAAAGAGTCTTCAGAGAGGGAGAATTTTAAGCTGGAACTGCTGAGTCATGGTCCATCAAGTATTCTAGTTGAAAAGAAATATGAAATAAACAAACAAAATCCCTATAAATCCAGAGCATAACAAAGAAAATCTGATGATTACTGTAGACATATAAAGGTAGTTTGTAATAGTTAAAACCACTGGCTTTGGAGTTAGACATAACTGGTTCCTTTCTTGGCTCCAACAGTTATGGTCGACGTAAACTCATCATATTTCTTAACCACTTTCTCCCTGAATTTATTCTTTGTAAAGTGGATAAAATAATAGGACCTATATCATAGAATTACTGGGAAGAGTAAATGAGATAATCTACATACAAACACTTGCCTTGGTAAAGCCTTGATAAATGACACATATTATTAACACAAAATAGATTATTAACTCTTATTATCCTCATGTTGTTTAATTATTTGATCAATCTCCCTGTGTGTAACCAATCTCCCATTGCCACTGCTGCCTTAGTACATACCCTCCTCACCAAAGTCAGACTATCACATGCCCACTAGGACACTAGGAGACTTGCTTATCCTACTTAGCTGTGACAAAGTGCTCTGGACCCTTTGGACTACATGGGTGCCCTCTAATTAGTGCTTAGCCTTTGATCCCATGCACAAACACTATCATTTGGCCCTTCTTGACCTATTTTAATCCAACAACTCATACCAGGTGACCTTTTTGTGAGGCCTGTCTTCTCTTTCTATCAGGTTGTGGAGTCCCTCTTCACCTTATTTGGCTTCTGACACTGCTCTGAACCACCATAGCTCTTTCCCTCAAGCTTTTCCACCAATATCATGGACCTTGCCATCCTTCACTTAATGGCTGTGGGGCTGAATTGTTCAGGAAGAGAAAGAAAGAGAAGGAAAAAAGAAGGGAAGGAATGAGAAAAGGAAAAAAGGAAATAGGAAGAGGAGCTCATAGGTGTATTTATCAATACAGCAAGGGCAAACATTGCTATTTTCTAAAACTCCTAAGTGGCACTCTTAATATAGATTTTCACTTGTCCTGAACTTGATAGAATGGGTTTCTGGTTTGACTATAGAGTCTGATGCGGGTTGCCAACTGTTTCAAGACTATTTTGCAATATTAAGAAGTCCAAAGGAGAACAACACATCTTCCTGTCATGCCTGAGGACCTCAGTGGATTAGATAGTTTCTATATCATAAGAGTTATCCATGTACAGGATGGCTTTCCACTCTCATTTCAGAACAAAAGATAATATACTTTATTTGGCTAATATAAAATTTAGTTACTTATAATTTAAATATGTAGTATAACATATTTTCTAATCTATACTTTTATATTGAGGTATAAGATTTTCTCTTAAGCAAACTCTTCAGGTATTGAGAGGTTGGAAGGACAAAGAAGGTATTAAATTTAATGGCTCTAAACTTTATTTTTCTACAATTTCATTTGAGCAGTATACTTCAATTAGATTACCTAGCATAGTAGCTGATAAACTTAATATAATATAATGAATATGATTATACTTGATCTATAATGTAGGCATATTACAATTAACTTTATATAACATAATTTGTATAATAAATTGTAATTATGTCATTTATGTATAATAATAGAGTTATGTATAATGAAAATTGAAATTATAATAAAATTGCATAATACATTTTATAGGAATACATTTTAAATAATTTCTAGAATCTAAAATTGATCATTCTGATAATATGAATGTAGTGTTTATAAACAATCTATTTATTTTTGAGACTAGTCATCAGCTGCCTGCAGCGGTAGCCCTGTGGCATCCGATCCCGTCAGATCTTGGAAGCTAAGCAGGGTTAGGCCTGGTTAGTACCTGGATGGGAGACTGCCTGGGAACACCAGAAGCTGTAGGCTTGGGAGACAGACCTGGCAACCCCCTCCCAAAAATCAATCTGCCATTGAAAACCCTATGAACAGCAGAGAAGCACTGACAATAGTGTTTCCCCTGTTGTACAGAGGGTCGCTATGAGTCAGATACCGACTCGACAGCACCTAACAACAACAACAAGTCATCAGCTGTCACTTATTGGGCTAATTCCAAATGAAATAATTATAGAGTGCTATTTAAATCAATCCTTTTGGAGCAGTAGAATGTGACTAAGTAAACTGATATTGTGGTCGTTGATGTTGTTGCTGTTAGGTGCCATCGAGTTGAGTCCCACTCATAGCGACCCTATGTATAGTAGAATGAAACACTTCCCTATTCTGTGCCAGGCACATGATCTTATTTATGTTTAAGCCCATTGTTGCAGACACTGTGTCAATCCATCTGGTGGAGGGTTTTCCTTTTTTCCCCGCTGACCTGCCACTCTCCCAAACATGATTTCTTTCTCCAGGGATTGGTCTCTCCTGACCACATATCCAAAATATGTAAGATGCAGTCTAGCCATCCTCCCTTCCAAGGAGCACTCTGGTTGCACTGCTTTCAGGATGTATCTGTTGGTTCTTTTGGCAGTCCATGGTATAGTCAATAGATGTCTCCAGCACCATAATTCAAAACCATCAATTCTTTTCCTGTCTCCCTTGTTTAATGTCCAGCTTTCACAACCATATGATGCAACTGAAAATACTGTGGCATGAGTCAGGCCCAGCTTCATCTTCAGTGTGACATCTTTACTTTTCAATACTCTAAAGAGATCTTTTGCCACAGCTTTTCCCAGAGCAATGCATCTTTTGATTTCTTGACTGCTGCTTCCATGGGTGTTGATTATAGACCCAAGCAAAGCAAAATCTCAGACAACCTCAATCTTTTCTTTATTTTTTGTGAAGTTGCATACTGATTCAGTTGTAAGGACTTTTGTTTGTTGATGTTGCAACCCATACTGAAGGCTATGATCTACCAAGGAAACACCCTCATTACATGGTATGGGATTGAGCTTTTGGCACATATGAATAGAGGTCAATATAGTCTTATTTTTGATTCAGAACTGTTTGTTCTAATGAAGAAAAAAGAAGACAAAAGAACAAAGTGAAACAAAATGAAAACCAAAGCAGTTTTGCCATTTTGGAAAACTGTAATAAGTCTTTCTATATCCAATTTAAGGAAATGAGTTGGACCTGTCTTTTTGCATGTCAGAAACAGAATTTTATTTTTCTAGTTAACACATGCTGTATGTATAATGTCTCCCTGTAGACTGAGTGCTACTGTTCTGGTCTCATTTGAGTTGGTTAATTATATTGATTATGAAACTATTGTTAAATAGAATATTAGGTACATTTATACTTTATGTGCCTGATGGTAAAGTTTCTCTCAATGTCTGATTTGTGTTTCTTACCTATCCTGCTATCTTTTTCTCCGCTGTTGCTTATTTTCTATTTAAATTAGCTCTGATTCATTAGGAAAAATATTATTATTATTATTATTATTATTATTATTATCATTATTATTATTATTTTGAGACATGGTCTCAGTTTGTAGACAGGGCAAGCTTAGAACTGGCTAGGTAGACTGGGCTGGCCTTAAACTTGTGTTGATCCTCCTGCATCTGTTTCCTGACTGCTCGGATTATAGGCATGTGCCACCACACCTGGCTAGGAAAAGTTATTGTAATACTATTACATAACTAATATTTATTGAATCACTTGTGTTTATAGAATGTATATAGCAAATGTTAGAAACTAATTAAATAATCTGCAGCAATTTCCTTTTAATGTTTAATTGTTTCCAAGCTTACCTATATATACTGACAGTCTGCAGTTACCCCTCTACATAAGCATATTTGCCTCCCTTTGGCATTCATCAGCTAGGAAGATATGGTCCCCAGAGTGCAAGCTCACACTGTTTGAGATTTTGCTGATGGAAAAAAAAATGAAATAGCTTTTGCTAAGCACTGTGCAGTTGAGATTAATTGAAATATTCTTGGTAACAGGCTTTTGGAAAGGTTTAGAAAGAACTTCTTACATTTGATTTTCCTTCCATCTGGTGATCTGAAGAGTTTCCTAAATGATATTATAGTTATGCATTTGGCAACAAAATATGCTTGTTTTAGCATTGATATACAGTTAACTGTCAAATATTCTATTATGTATGTTATTATAGCATGTTGTTGCAAAGAATATAGGTTTTAATGTCAAATGTACATTCCATACTAACCTTGCCACTATACAGTCTGGTAACTTCGAGCAAATTTTAATTTCTTCATTTCTAAAATAGGCCTACTAGTACATATCTCAAGGGATGATTGAAAGGATTAAGTAAAATAAATGATGGTTTCAAAGTTTGACTGCCTGACTTATGGTGGGTGTATTAGTTGGACTTTTCATTGGTGTGACAAAATACCTGATATTACAACTTAAGGGAAGAATAATTTATTTTGCCTCATGGTTTCAGAAGTTTCAGTCCCTGATCAAGCTGGCTCCATTACTTTGAGCCTGAAGCAAGGCAGAGCATCATGGCTGGGAGCTTGTAGAGGAGGATGCTTTTCACCTCATGGTAGCCAGAAATTAGAGGGGTGGGGGGAGGGAGGGAAAGAGGGAGGGAAAGAGAAAGAGAAAGAAAGAAAACATGCCTGTGCTATCATGTTGGATGATGCCACCCACATTCAAGGCAGGTCTTCACTGTTTAGTTAATCTTGTTTTCATTATTTAGTTAATCTTCTCTGAAAATGCCTTCACAGCCACAACTGGAGGTATGCTTTACTAATCTAGGTGTCTGTCATTCCAATCAAGGTGACAACTAAGATTATCCATCAGAGTGGGTAAATGACAAATGTGAATTTATTTCTTCCTTCCTTCAGTGATCAATATCAATGTCAATATCTAATTACAGATTGGAAAATTTTTAGGGGGAAGAGAACATGAAGGGGAATGAAATTTAGAACTAGTCTCATGCAAGATTATGAATATTTGTCTTTCTAAGTTGTGTAGAGTTTATGTGATAAATCTTGGTAAAAGAATTTATGACATTCATGTATCTTGGATGATTGCTGTAGAACTGAAAGTTAATTATCTCTTAGATATAGAATAAAACACACCTGGTGGTGATTTGGGAGTTTTGTTTTTGTTGTTAGGTGCCATTGAGTCAGACTTGATTCTTAGTAACCTTGTGCACAACAGAACGAAACACTCTCCAACACTGCCATCACTGGCACTATGTCAATGCTTCTCTAATATTCATAGGATTTTAGATGGCTGATTGTTTTGGTATTGTTTTGGGAGTGGGCTGCCAGGTCTTTCTCCCATTTTGTGTTGCTAGGGATCAAACTGAGGGTGTGTGAGTGTGCAGTGCAAGCACTCTACCAACTCACATAATCCCCAGCCTATAGTACTGACAAAAGGTAGCTGATTTGCATTAACTGTATCTTGAGTTTATTTAGTGCCTGTTTTTGAGTAATTTGAAGTATCACACTTACTCATTGAGAGATTTTGAATTTTTTCCTGTTTATTGATAAATGTTGGTAGGGTACAGAGTAATACAGCATTTGCTATTTCCATTGTGGTTACACTTTCATCAACTTACAACATTTATGGAAGCTTTTGATTAATATGTAGTAAAACATTTGTATTTATGTGTTATATTCCCTATTTTTCCAATGTACTCATTGAGACTATCCTCTCCCCCTTTATCATTTTATCTTATTCTCCTCCCCTTCCTGCCTTCCACAACCTTTGCTTCCTTTAGCTAGTCCCCTTCTTCTTTCTACCCTGCTTATATTTTCTCTTCTTAGCTGTTTAATTGTTCATTTTTATATATCTACCTATACATAGATTTTCTTCCTTTAAGTAAGATTCAGCTCCCACATATGCATGAGAACATAAGGTATTTCTCCTTTTGAGGACATATTTGTTCATTTAAAATGATATTCTCCAGTTCCATTTTTCTGCAGATGACATTATCTCATTCCTTTTTATTGCTGAGTAATGTTCCATTGTATACATGTACTACAATTTTTTTTATCCATTCTTCTGTTGATGGGCATCTTTGTTGGTCCCTTATCCTTGTAGTTATGAAGAGGAATGCATTAAATATGGAGATTCAGGTGTCTCTATGGTGTGATGACTTGTCTGCCTTTAGGAATATTGCCAGGAGTGGTGTACCTGGGTAATATAGCAGTTCTATTCCTAGTTTTCTGAGGTTTTTCCATATTGATTTCCAAAGGGGTTACACTAATTTGCAGTCCCACCAGCAATGTAAAAGGATTCCTTTGTCTCTGCATCCTTGCAGTTGTTGTTAGGTGCTGTCGAGTCGGTATCTGACTCATAGCGACCCTACCTAGAACAGGGGAAACACTATTGTCAGTGCTTCTCTGCTGTTCATAGGGTTTTCAATGGCAGATTGATTTTTGGGAGTGGGTTGCTGGGTCCTTCTCTCAAGCCTACAGCACCTGATGTTCCCAGGCGGTCTCCCATCCAAGTACTAACCAAGCCCGACCCTGCTTAGCTTCTGAGATCTGATGGGATTAGATGCTACAGGACTACAGCTGCAGGCGCATCCTTGCTAGCATTTGTTATTATTTGTTTGTTGGTCTTGGCTATTCTTATTGAAGTTTGATGGAATCTCAGTGTTGTTTTGATTTGCATTTCCTAACAACAACAATGGATAGGGATATTGAGAATTATTTCATGTGTTTCTTAGCACTATGAGCTTCCTCAATTGAAAACTGTCTGTTCATTTCCTTTGCCCACATGTGTATTGGGTTAGTTGGTGTCTTGAGATTTGCTTTCTTGAGTTCTTTGTAAATTCTAGAAATTAGTCCTCTGTCAGATGTGTAGCATGTGAAGATTTTCTCCCATTCAGCGGGCTGTTCCTTAACTGTTGATTGATGTACAGAAGATTTTTAATTTCATGAAATCTCATTTGTCAATTCTTGGTGTCATTTCCTGGGTGACTGGAGTGTTGGAGTGGGTTTCCTATCTTTTCTTCTAGTAGTTTTAAGGATTCTGGTTTTATGTTGAGGTCTCTTACCCATTTCAGGTTGACTCTCATACAAATCCAGAGATATTGGTCTATTTTCAATTTTCTGCAAATGGATATTCAATTTTCCCAGCACCATTTGTTGAAGAGGATATCTTTTCTTTCTCCATTGTATTTCCTTAGTCCCTTTGTCAAAAATCAGTTGGATGTAGTTGTGTGGGTGCATCTCTGGGTCTTCAATTGTGTTCCATTGGTCTTTTAGCCTATTTTTGTGCTAGTACAAAGCTATTTTTGCTACTATAGCCTTGTAGAATAGTTTAAAGTCAGGTATTGTGGTCTCGCCTGTAGTAGTTTTTCAGCTTAAGATCGTTTAGGCTATACATGACCTTTTCTGTTTCCATACGAATTTTTGGATTATTTTTTCCATTTCTTCAGTATGTCTTTGAGATTTTAATGGAAATTGCATTAAATCTGTAAATTGCTTTTGGTAGTATAACCATTTTTACAATTCAGACTCTCCCAATCTATGAGCAAGAGAGGTCTTTCCATCTTCTAGTATCTTCTGCAATTTCTTTCTTTAATGTTTTGAAGTTTTCCTTGTAGGGATTTTCAGGGTCTTTGGTTAGATTGATTCCTAAATATGTAAAATTTTGGTGGGCTATTGTGAAAGGGATTGCTGCCTTAATTTCCTTCTCTTCCTGTTCACTATTGGTGTAAAGGTAGGCTACTTATTTTCTGAGTGTTAATTTTGTATCCTGCTACTTTGCTGAAGGAGTTAATTAGGCCTAAGAGTTTTCTAGCAGAGTTTTTGGGGCCCTTTCAGTAAAGGATCATGTCATCCATGAATAAGGATAATTTGATCTCTTCTTTGCCTATCTGTATTCCTTTGATTTCTTTCTCTTCCCTCAGTGCTCTGGCTAGGACTTTGATCACAATATTAAATAAGAGAGAAAATAGACATCCTTGTCTTGTTCTTGATCTTAAAAGAAATGGTTTCAATTTTTCCCTGTTTAATATGATATTGGCTGTAGGTTTGTCATAGGTAACCTTTATGATGCTGAGGTATTTCCCTCTTATGCCCATCTTCTCCAGGGCTTTTATCATGAAAGGATATTGTATTTTGTCCTTCTCAGCATCAATAGAGATGATGATGTGATTTCTGTCTGCAAGTCTCTTGATATGTTGAATTATGTTGATTGATTTTCATATGTTGAAACAGGCTTACATTTGTGGAATGAAGCTCACTTGATTACGGTGTATGATTATTTTTATGTATTGCTGAATTTGGTTTGCCAGAATTTTGTTGAAAATTTTTGTGTCAGTATTCATTTGGTCTATAGTTCTCTTTCTTTGAGGGGTCTTTGCCTGGTTTTGGTATCAGGGTGATAGTGGTTTTGTAGAATGAGTTTGGGAGTGCCCCTTTTCTACTTTATGAAGTTCTACTTTAGAGTTTGAGGAGAACAGGTATTAATTCTTCTTTGAAGTTTTGAAAGAATTCTGCTGTGAACCCATTATGGCCTGGACTTTTCTTTATTGGGAGACTTTATTACCTTCTCTATTTTGGTGAGTGTAATTGGTCTGTTTAAATTACTTATATCCTCTGGGCTTAATTTTGGTAATTCATGTGTGTTAATGAAGTTTCCCATTTGTTCTGTGTTTTCATTATTTTGTGAGTATAATTTCTCAAAGTATTCTCTGATGATCTTCTGAGTTTCTTTGGTACTGGTGGTTATGACCCTATTCTCATCTCTAATTTTTTGAATTTGAGATTTTTCTTTCTTTCTTTTGGTCAGATGGGCAAGGGGTGTGTCTATTTTGTTAATCTTTTTGAAGTACCAGCTCTTAGACTCAGTAATTATTTGAGTTGTCTATTTGGATTCTAATTTGAATATTTCTGTCTTGCTCTTTATAATTTCTTTCTGAGTGTTCCTTTTGGGATTGGCTTGTTTTTTACCTCCTAGTGCCTTAAGAAATGTCATTAGGTTATTTAATTAGACCTTCCCTAAATTACTGATGAAGATGTTCACCACTACAAATTTCTCTCTGAGAACTGCCTTTGCTGTATCCCATAAATTTTGATAGGATCTGGCTTGATTGCAGGAATTTTAAAATTTCTGCTCTGGTTTCTTTGATGACTCATTGATCACTCAGCAGTGTACTATTTAGTCTCCATGAGTTTGTAAAATTTCTGAAATTTTTCTTATTTTTGAGTTCTAGTTTTATTCCATTCTGATCTGATAATGTACAGGGGATGATTTCTATTTTTTCTTGTATTTGTTGAGACCATTTTTTTGGACTAAAATGTGTTCTATCTTGGAAAAAGTTCCATGTGGTGCTGAAGAGAATGTGTATTCTGTATCTGATGGATGGAATATCCTGTAGATATCTGTAAGGTCTAGCTGGTCTATGGTGTTATTTAAGTCCATTGTTTCTCTGTTGATTTTTTGCTTCGATGACCTGTCTCGTGGCAAAAGTGGGTATTGAAATTTCCCATAATTATTATGTATGGCCTGATGTGTTCCTTTATCTCTAAAAAAATTGTTTTATGAAGCTAGGTGCACCTGTATTTGGTGAGTAAGTATTGAGGATAATTATGGGCTCCTGGTTGACTGTTCCTTTTACTAAAACATGGTGTCCTTCTTTATCTCTTCTGATTAGTTTGGGATTGAAGTCCAAGTTGTCAGAAATTAGTATCATCACTCTTCTTTTTTTTTTTTTTTTTTTGGTTCCTGCTTGTTTGCTATATTGTTTTCCAGTCTTTAATTTTCAGTCTTTTATGATCTGTGCGGATGAGGTGAGTCTTGAATGGCACACATTGAGGATTTAAGTGTTTTAGTCCAATTGGCCAGCCTATATCTCTTAAGTGGTGAGTTAAGACAATTTATGTTGAGAGTAATTATTGACAACAACATATTATTTCGCATCAATTTGATATTTGCTTCTATGTTTATTCATAGTTACACTATTATTTCCCTAATATCTCCTCATGTTTATTATTCATTGATTTGATCTTATATTTGGGGTTGTCTTACCTCTTCCATATGTGATGTTTCATTGAGGATCCTCTGTACTTCTGGCTTGGTGGCTGTGAATCATTTAAACAAGTCATGTCATGGATTTTCTTGAACTCACCCTGGTTCTAAAAGATAACTTCACTGGGCACTGTAATCTTGGTTGGCAGTTATTCTTTTTCAGGCCTTGAATGATTCTGACCAAGCTTTCTTTGCCACCATGGTTTTTGTTGAGAAATCAGCTATTATTCTGATGAGTTTGCCTTTGCATGTGAATTGGTGCTTCTCTCTTATATTTTGTAGAATAGCTTCTTTGCTTTCTAAATTTAGCATCCAATTATAATGTGTCACAGAGAGGATCTGTTCTGATCTACGCTTTTTAGAGTTCTGGATGCTCTAGTTGTATATGTGTTTATTTGTTCTCTGAGTTTTGGGAAGTTTTCATCTAAAATCTGTTGGAATAGATTTCCTATTCCTCTTGTGTTATTTTCAGTTCCTTTGTGGACCCCTTGAGTTCATAGGTTGCACCTCTTCATTTTGTCATAGACTTCTTGCAAATCTTGATTGGTTTGCTTCATCCTTTTATTTTTCTTAGCATCTGCATAGATAAGCTCATACAATTTTCCCTCAGAATTAGAAATCCTGGTTTTGGCTTCATTTAGTTTGGATACTGTTGACTCTACTATAATATTAAGTTGATTTATTTTGTTCTGTATTTCCAGCATTTCTAATTGATTCTTCTTCAGAATCTCAATTTCTTTGGTGAATTTTTTCCATGTTGGATACCTTTCTCTCCAGAGTTTTCATTGCTGTCATTGTAGTGTCCTTGAGATCTTTCAACATATTTCAACATATCAATAGGCTTCTAAATTCTTTTTCTGGTATCTCTAAGACTTCAGTTATTTTGAGATTATTCATTGGAGGACTTTGGTCTACTGGGGCTTCTCATCCTGCCCTTTGTTTCTCATGTTTTCCTGTTAAGGCTTCCCATTGTTTGATTTGGGTATGAGGTCTGCCCAATGTAAGGGGGTCAGAAGTTTAAATTCAATTTTGACTAATGAATTTACAGGTACTCATTAGTAGTCAGAACTCCAGAACCACCCAGCCTACTTAAGAGATTGAGAGATAGAAGAAGGAAAAAAATTAAAGAAAAGAAAAAGGTGAAGAAATTTATATATACTATTGATAAAAGTAAAAGTAAGAAATGAATTAAACACACAGATCAGTGCACATTACAAAAGCAATCCCTAAACCATTCAACTCCCTCAGAGAAAAGAGAGAAAAAAAAAAGAAAAGCAGAAAAAAATATCTATCTATGTAGTATTAACAAAAATGAGAATAAAAAATCAATCATATGGCACAGTACACATTGCAAAAGCAGAACCCCAAAGCCATTCAAATCTCAGAGAAGAAGAAACAAATGACAAAAAGCAAAAATAAACTAAAAAAACCAAACAAAGCAAACAAGCAAGCAAACAAAAACAGGTTGCCATAGTAGATTAGTTGATTTAAGCTGTGTGAGTGTCATTGAGGTCCTTCAGACATCTGTCTTATACCTAGATGTTGTCGCATAGCTGTCCATCTGATCTTTTCTGATTCCTGATCTGTCTAGCTCTCCACCACTAATTCCCCAAGTATAGTGCCTCTGGAAGCCACTCCTCAGCTTATGCAGGGTATGTATTTCTGTGTTGGGGCAGGTTGGGTGGGATCCCCTGTCTTGGTCCTTGCTGCCCCTCTTGCTAATGTTCCCAGGTGGGCCACTACCCTTATTACCTATCTCTGGTTGGGGAGTTGTTGCTCTAAAGTTAATATTAGGGCCTTTTCCCATGTGCCAGGTTCCATACTTCAATTCCACCATGGAGAAAGGGATTTTCCCCACATACTCCCTCACTGGAAGCTGGTAGACCTGAGACAAGGAGTCTATGCAGCGTCCCTCGAGTGGAGATGATGATGGGATGCCAGATAGTTCTTTCTGGTTCAATTTGGCTTCCAGGCTCACTTGCCAATCCCACCTTGCGGGATGCACCACCAGTGCTGCACTAGCAGGGTGATGGCATGTTGCTCCCAATTGTTCTTAGGCTTGTATTCCCATGTGGAACTCATGCCACACTGAACTCACAATAGACTATGCAGCACTATCTGTGGCTGTGGATGATGGTGGGACAGGTCATTGTTGTCACACTCACTGGCTTGTCCTGGTTTCAAGACTCACTGTCCTGCAGTGGGCAGGACAATGGTGTGTCACCCCCAGCGTATCGGAGGCCTACATTCCCACACTACACTCATACCATGCCAAACTCTTGTCACAGACTGGGCATCAAGGTTTTCAAAGGTGGGAAGATGGTGGGTTATGTCACTGGTGCCACACTCCCTGTATTTACTAAGCCTTCTTGGTCTTGGGGCTCACTCACCGGACTTGTTCTATGAAGTGTGCCACCAGTGCCTTGTCAGCAGGATAATGGTAAGTTGTCAAGGACCCCTGTGGTGGTTGATCCTGAGCCCTGGGCTCCTATACTGAGCCCTGGGCTCCCATGTGGAATTCTCTGAGATATTTTGAATTAATATTTGTTTTATAGGTTATATTTTTAAAACTCCTATTTGGGGCACAAAGTTCTGTGTTTTGCTTCATGCACATCCTATTGGATTTCTATCAACATTTCTATTATAATTAGTTACTTTTTAAACTTATGAATTAGAGTTCTTTCTCCTCAAGTATTAATTCTGCTTTATTGCTCTAAGTGTATATACTCTTGATTCTTTTGGAAAAAATGATTTCTGGATAAGCATAAGCTATGTCCAGATTTTCAATGAGACCATTATTGTTCAGAGATGTTGACTCAATCAAAGAAGAATAGCTGGGACTTATTGAGTGTGTTCTATGTAACTATTCAATTATACGGAGTGTTTATATATGTAAATTTTATAGGTAAAGAAACAAGCTTAGACAAGTTAAATAGTTTGCCAAAGGTCACATATTTAGTAAGTAGCAGAGCCAGGGTCTGACTTGAAAGCTTGTGCTTTAACTTCCAGATTATTATTTAAATTGAACATCCCCAATCCAAAATTCTGAAATCTGAAATCCTCCAAAACTTAAAACTTTCATGTGCTGACATAACAGAAGTGGGAAATTCCATTCCTGACCTCATGTTGTAGGTTGTAGTCAAAATACAGGTACACTAAAAATACTATGTGAGTAAAATGTATGTAAGACATAAGTGAATTTTGTATTTAGATTTAGGTCACATCCCCAAGATATCTCATTATGGTATCCAGATATTTGAAAATCCAAAAAGAAAAAAATCTGAAATCTATTTTACTTCTGGTCACAAGCTTTTTGAATAAGGGATATTCAACTTGTTCTACCTCACTTAAATCCTGCTGATCTATCTCTTCAATCACATTCTACTCTTTATGCTTTGTTCCTCTTTGAGTTTCTTTAAGTGAAATAAATTCCACACTTCTTTGTAATACCTCCTAGTCTCCTTATCATTTTTAAAAACAATATATTGTGATATAATTTGAAACGTACAGAAAAGTTACATGAACAGTACAAAGAATTCTTTATTCATTTAGCAAGAGTCACCAATTGTTTATATTTTGTTTTTGTTTTATCATGTTCCCTCTATATGTTTCTTTTTTCTATATCTATATACACATATACATATATATGCGTATGGTCAATGAACCATTTGAGAGTAAGCTGAGGACATCAAGCCCCTTTATCATTAAATAACATGTATTTTCTAGAAACAAGAAAATTCTTTTATGTAAATAGTAAGGTTATCAAAATCAGGAAATGTTTCATCGGTCCAATATTATTATAAAATATCCAGTTCATATTCACTTTCAGCAGTTGTCTCCAAGACATCTTTTGTAGTTATATTTTCCCAGTCTGGTATGTATCCAGGGTTACGCACTGTATTTGTTATGCTTCTTTAGTTTCTTTTAATCTACAATAGTTCAACAGCCTTTCTTATTTGGACTGTGACACTTTTGAAGATTATAAGCTAGTGTTTTGCTGAAAGCCTAACAATTTATATTTATCTAATGTTTCTTCATAGAGTCAGCTAGTACATTTGTGGTAGAAATATTACAGAGATGATGCCATATCCTTCTTGAACTATGATAACAGGATGTTCTGGATGCCAATTCGAATTTGTGGGGAGATAGTATGAAACTGTATATCATAATCCTTGCCAATTTTTTTTACCTATTTCTTGTAACATACACTAATAATTTTTTTTATTGTTTCTCCTATATTTATTAGCTAGAATTCTAATGTTAGGAAGAGTTTTCCCTTCTCCTTCATTGAATTACTCATTCATTTCTTTATATCAGGATACAATCATGAATTATTTTATTAGATTGGTTATAATACATTACTATTATTAATTTATTTTTAATACTCACCTTTTTTCAGATTTGGTTAGTAGGTGCCCTTTCTAAGCACTTCCTTACTTTCTGGTTCAAAAAGATGTCCCAGATTCATAATTTATTTACTATAATCCTGGTATAAGTCTTTCCCCAAAAGCTCTGCTTCATTTTAGTGGAGGAAAATATTTTAAAATCAAATTATTTTCTTAACCAATCCTTTCCCTTCTTACTCCCTTCCTTCCCCCTTTCTTTTCTTTCTTCTTTTTTCTCTCTTTCCTTCCTTTCCTTCTAGTATGTAGGTTTTTTTTTTGTTGTTGTTGTTTTTCTTTTTAGACACAGAAGCCCAGGCATATCAGAACATTGAGGAAATTTGCTTGAACCTTTTGTCTATAAGAATTTCCTCAATCTTGATCTTGCCTCTTTAACATTCATTGAGTTCCATCTTGCATTAGTCCTTGGACTGTGGGTTTTTCACTCATCCCTGCTTTGCTTCTTTAATTGTCTTTCTTGGTATTGATTTGTACCTACCAGTGACTTTGCTTTCACTCTTTATTATTCGCTGTGAAATTCAACTCATCCACCCTCACTTTCAACACATTCATCATGTTAAACTTCATTCCTCTGGTTTCACATAATGTCCATAAAGAAACTTCTCTGGCTGCAAAGCATAAGAAAGAACACCCCTCACATTGGTAAAGCCTTTGTTGAGAATTCTACTTCTATGATTCAGTGTCTAGTAGTCTTGGACCCAAATGCACCAGAGCAATGGTAATATTTTACTTTGCCAAAGAGAAAGTATGGATCTGGGTACAGAATAAGGAAATTAGATATGAATATTTATCTGGTTCCCCACACAGAACCAAGTGTTCAGGAAAAGATAATGGAACCCCAATACTTCAATTTGTAACATCATTAAATACAGCAAAATCAACTTTGTTATATTGTCTAGCTGAATTCATAACCAGGTATGTGGTATAGAAAATGCTAAAGGGAACAGGGTATGCTGGAAGAAGCCTGAGACTTGTCTTAAATGAGGGCACATCTTACAAGATTACCATCTCTGTGTTGAGGCCATAAGGAGAAAATTCTCAGTGGATTTTGGTGAATTCTTGGCATTAAATAGCTTTGGTCAGTGATTGCCTCATGTGGCAATCACAAAATAAACCAACAGTAACACCTCCACCGAAGTTTCTGGTTAGCAGAGAATAGAGGTGACTAATTATACTCAATGGGCTGGGATTTAGTTGTTGGTAGAGCGCTGCCTTGCAGTCTCTGAGGTTCTGAGTTCAATTCCCAGCACCGCAAAAATGGGAGAAGGGCCTGGCGATCCACTCCCAAGGCAATCCCAAAACAGTCAGCCATTGAAAACCCTATGAGGGTCGCTATGAGTTGGATACAGACTCGATGGCACCTAACAACAACAACAACAACAATTATCCTCATAATAGTGGATACATAACAGTGGATAATAGTTACAACATGAAAGCATTTCCAATTGTATTATGATGTAATAGTTGAGAAAGTATGTAAATATATTACACATTCTATGCTCTGATTACCTTTTTATTTTACTGTGTTTAAGTAGACAATTGCAGAATAATTTGTGAGTCATATAAGAAAAGAATCTCAATATTTAAGAATCATATTTTCTTAATTTAATTCAAGTCATGTAAAAAGAAATCCATTCTTTCATCATACTTATTATTCACAATTTGCCTAATGATTTTTGGTTATTGAATAAAGTCACATCTTCTCTCTAAAAGATTTGACATTTCAGAGGACATTAAATGTATATTCCTCAGGAGATTGCAAGTATTTCTCAAAGAGGACCTCAAAGGGTCTTTGGAGGGAACAACAGCAACACTGAAATAAGTATGTCATGTCAGATGCTGTATTCTTAGAAGATGAAGTATTTTGAGTATATTAGTTTTTAAGGCTGCGCTTAAAAGGATAGCCCTATTTCTTATGGATTCCTTTGAACATGATATTTCACAATTGAATACTAACTGAGTCAGCATTATTATAACAGAGGCCAAATCTAATTTTTAAGGGATTTGGGTTAAAACAAGGGAGATTAGACAATATAGGGACTTTTTCAGATATCACCTAGAAGTGGATATTTTTTAATGTCCTGGAGGCAGAAAAATGAAATGTAGGTCCTTTCAACTTAGTGTCTAAATTAATTTAGTCGATAATATCCACTAAGTAGCTATTGTTATTGTTTACCAATCAATAGGGAAAGTTTTTCTTCACTAACTTTCTTCTCTTAGTGGGATTCTTCTCTCCCCACTTCTTCACTCTGAAGAGGAGGATTGCAATAACTGAGCAAAGGTTGTATGAAACAACAGTTTGATTTCTTAGGTTCCAACTGTGAGGTGCTATTTCTTAGGTCCAGTGATGATAGCATGTCAGAAGCCATGAATGTCACCAGGAGCTTATTAGAAATGCACACTTAGGCCCAGATTTATCTCAGGTGACTCATGAGTACACTATTATTATTTTTCCTGAAGTATGTGGGTGTGTTTAACCCAGGACTTTGCATATCTTAGGAAAATGCTCTACCACTGGGCTGTACCCCAACTCCTTTTTTATTTTTTATTTTGAGACAGGATCTTGCTAAATTGTACAGGCTGCCTCTGGCTTGGAAATTGCCATGCTCTTGCCTCAGGCTCCCAAATCTTGCTGAGATTACAGGTACATGTCATGGTGTCTGGCTCATGTGTACACTAAAATTTGAAAAGACCTCAACATGTAAATTTCAAAATAATTTATAGGCTATTTTTTAAAAAATACAAGATATAATGGATATGGATTCAAGAATTTATTTTGAGTATCCTTGGGGTGGTAAATCTTTTTTATTTGAGGGAAGAATATGTGTAATAAAAAGTACTAGCTGCTGTGATCAAGTAGTGAAGTCACATAAAAATGTAGTCTGAATAACATGCAGGTTTTCTGCAGTCCTGAGTGATAATGGATTTAACTTTATTCAAGGGTTTTTCTTCTTTTTGAGACTTAAAGAGTAAACACAAATAAACTAAAATTAGAAAACACTCACTATGTGCTTACTAAGTATAAAGATGATGCTAGATACCAGAGAATACATGGTTCTATAGGACATTGTCTTCATTCCTAAAAACCTCACCTGACACTTAAAAATTATTTATCTAGAGGGGATTCTTAGACAACAGTACATTAAAAACCACCTCCCTGTAACTCTGTGAATGAAAAATGCCAGAGTAATAAATCCTGGGAGAAAAAATATTCAACAGAAAGTACAATATTAAGACCACAACTTCCAAGAGGACAAGATGAAGAGATGTAACCTAAGAATCCATGATATAAAAGAAGGAGCTGAAACAAAAGCTAAAGGTATAGAAAATCTATTCAATGCAATAATAATAGAGAACTTCACAAATCTTGAGGAAGAAATAGACAACTACATAATAGAGGCATTCAGACTCCCAAATAGACATTAACAGAAAAAGAACCTCTCTACATCACATTAAAGTTAAAATGCTAAAACTACAAAGAGACAATTTTAAAGGTTAACAGACATCTACAGAATATTTCATCCAGTAGATGGGGAATAGACATTCTTCTTAGCATCACACAGTGCCTGTTCTAAAATAGAGCATGTTTTAGTTCAAAAACCTAACCTTAACAAATACAAAAAAACCAAAATCATTTCTTGAGTATTACTAGATCAAAATGGAGCAAATATAGAAATCAATAGCATGAGAAACTACAGAAATTTTGTCATTGTTGTTAGGTGCTGTTGAGTCATGTCCAACTCATAGCCACCATATAGGATTTTCAGTGGCTGATTGTTTCGGGAGTGGGCTGCCGTGACCTTCTCTCATTTTTGTGGTGCTGAAGATCTAACCCAGCACCTCAGGGATTGCCAAGCAGCACTCTACCAACTGAGCTGAACCTCAGCCCCTATAAGCTCACTAATACATGCTTTATGCTACATGTCCCCCATTATAGTCATTAGAAATATTCATCATCATTTTATGCTTTACCTACTTACTCCTCCTCTCTTCTCCCAGAACCTCTGGAAACCACTGACATTTTTTATTTCTTTTTAGTTTTACTTTTCTCCAGATATTATATAAGTGAAATTATACAGTATATGTCCTTTTCACACTGGCTTCTTTCACTTAGTAATAATACACTACTAAAATTTATGCATGTTTTCACATGGCTTGATAGTTCATTCTTTCTTATCACTCAGTAATATTCCATTATATGGATCTACTACAGTTTATTGATTCTCCTATTAAGGAATATCTTAATTGCTTGTAGTTTTTTCCACTTATGAATAAAGCTGCTGTAAACATTTTTATGAAGGTAAGAAGTAAATATTTAGAATTTCCTCTGTTATGGTTGGTTTACTTTGCAATACCTATTTTTTCAGTTCTTTCATTCAGCAACATTTTCCATATGCATATTATGTGTACATGTAGGCAGAAGTTATTTATGAAGTGTTGTGTAGCATTTTGAGTCTTTCTTTACATTTTCTCTACAGATATTCAAGAATTTTATGAGGTGACATTATTAAATTCTCAAAAAAGTTGTGAACAGAAGATAGAAGAAACTAATCAAGTTGCACAGAAATGGGAGAAGACATCCATTCTTGCTCCATGTCATGATAGCCTTCAAAAATCTGCAGAGGTATACTACTGAAACTTCCCAAGGAACTGAATAATATTAGCATTTATGCCAGTATAGAAATAGTGGTATACCTGGGCACAGTTATTGTTGTTGTTGTTAGGTGCCGTCAAGTCAGTATCCAACTCATAGAGACCCTGTGTACAACAGGGAAATACTATTGTCAGTGCTTCTCTGCTGTTCATAGGCTTGTCAATGACTGAATGATTTTTGGGAGTGGATTGCCGGGTCGTTCTCCCAAGCTTACAGCACCTGGTATTCCCAGGTGGTCTCCCATCTAAGTACTAACCAAGCCTGACCCTACTTAGCTTCCAAGATCTGACAGAATCAGATGCCACAGGGCTATGGCTGCAGGCACAGTGGTATGCCTATAATCCCAGTGACTTAGAAGGTGGAAACAGGAGAATCACAAGTTTGAGGCCAGAGGGTAGCCTGCATAATTTAGACCCTGTCTCAATAAATAAATAAATAAATAAATAAATAAATAATAAGGATTGAAGGGTGCAGCCTAGTAGTAGAACACTTGCAAAGAATATGCAAGGCCCTGAGTTCAACCCCAACTATGGCAAAAAAAAAAAAAAAAAAGTAGTAGTGGACGTGGTGGTGGTGGTGGTGGTGGTGGTGGTAGTAGTAGTAGTAGTAGTAGTAGTAGTAGTAGTAGTAAAAGTAATTATTTTCAATAATTGGCAATGACAATAATAGAAATGTAGCTATTCCACACTGTATGCAATATTTTGCATATGAAAAGCTAGATTTTGCCAAGATAAAATAGAACATAGGAAAGACATGATTCTTTCTTTCCTTTTTTTCTTTCTTCTTTCTCCTTCTTTTCATCCTTCCTTCCCTTCCCTTCCCCTTCCTTCCTCCCTCCCTCCCTTCCTTCCTTCTTTTCTTTTCTTTTCTTTCCAGTACTTGGGACTGAACCCAGGGCCTCATGCATACTTTATAAGTGCACTACCATTAAGCTGCACCCCAGCTACTTTTTTTATGTTTTATCTTGAGACAGGGTCTTGCCCAGTTACTTAGGATGCCTCTGGCTTTGAATCTGTGATCCTCCTGCTTTTGCCTCCTGAGTCACTGGAATTAAAGGAATGTGCCACCGCACCTGGCTTTAAATTTTTTTTTTTTTTGGTGTGATTCTTCACATTATGTGCATGAATTCTGTTGTGAATATTGTCATAGTTTGAATTGAGTCACATTTAAGCATTCTGGAATTTTAAAATATAGTTCCCTTTGCAATGGGGGGTTGGAAATGAATAATGGGATAACAGATATGGTCTATGGGTGTGATTTCTATAGCATAGACACTTATCATGGGACAGGAATTAAATAATCCATTAGAGTGAATGAACAAAATAATAGAACTCCTATTACATTTTTAATCTTTGCATTCTTTGAATTTAAATTCTTTAAATATTTTACATTTGAGTAATCTGACTTGATGACATCTAACAACAACCTAACATACACTATAATAGTGCTAATACATATGCATTTTAAATGTAAATATAAAGCTATTAGAGTTATATACTCAAACAGGTTTTGCAGATAGGATTGTGGGATCAAAAACGTGGAGACTACAGTTGAATTTATAATTGCCAATGGGTAAGGCAAGTTGAAAACCCTATGAGGCATTGCTGTGCATTGAACCTGACTCCAGGGCACCTAGAAACAACAACAACAAGGCAAGTTGAGGCATGTTTCATTTTTGTAGCTGAGGATGACTATGGAGCAAGGGTCAGATTGCTGGTACTTTAAAGTGTCAGTCAATAGTTTGAAGACAGGTAATAACATACACATATACCATCATAAAGTTTGGGGTTATGTAGCCCATGCCATGACTTAGAAACTACATAGAATCCTATTATCATCAATGACACTTTGATTACTGAATTTTTGGATTATTAAGATGGAAGCATCTTATATGCTTTCTGTATTGCTCAGAATTGATTTGAAAATGACATAGGACTGATCCTAATAATCACCTTAGTTATTTTGAGAAAAAACTAGTAATGGCAATAATTTTTTAATTGTTGTTGTTGTTGTTGTTGTTAGGTGCCGTCGAGTTGGTATCCAACTCATAGTGACCCTCATACGGTTTTCAATGGCTGACTGTTTTGGGATTGCCTTGGGAGTGGATTGCCAGGTCCTTCTCCCAATTTTTTAATTAGTAGATAGCTAAGCAGGATTGGCCTGGTTAGTCCTTGGGTGGGAGACCATCTGGGAATACCATGTGCTGCAGGATAGGGAGAAGGACTTGGCAATTCACTCCCCAAACAATGGACCACTGAAAACCCTATAAATAGCAGAGAAGCACTGACATAGTGCTAAGCATGGGACAATGTCAGAGTGTTTTGTTCTGTTGTACATACTGTCACTATGAGTCAGTGCTATGCCTTTAACTATGTCAGTGCCTCTCTGCTATTCATAGGGTTTTTCATGGCTGATTGTTTTGGGAGTGGGCTGCTGAGTCCTTCTCCCTAGCCTACAGCACCAGGTATTCCTAGGCAGTCTCCTATCCAAGGACTAACCAGGCACAACTTTACTTAGCTTCCGCGATCAGACCAGATTGGATGCCGTTTTGAAACTATTTTAATGGTTGTATAATATCCCACCACCTGGAATTCATTTATGTAATTTACCATTCAATATTTAGGCTATCTTAAATTTTCATCTATCAGTAGTATTATATAAACCATTTTTCCTGATTATTTCATTAGAATTGATTTTATGAATGACACTATTGAATTAAAGATATTGATATTTTTAAGTTTCTTAATACAGATTGGGAAAGTGTTTTGTAGAAAAGTGCTATCAGCAAGGTTTGAAAAGGCTATCTGCCTATATCCAAAGTAGCATTAATTTGTTATTTAAAATATTTTGATTTTGCCAAATAGATAAAATTTTTTGCTTAATGCTTCAAATTGCAATTATTAGCTCATTATTGAGACTAAATTATTGGCTATCTGTGTTGCATTTGTGAATCATTCAAGTTTTTTTTTTTTTCAGTACTCTGGGTTGAATCCAGGGCCTTGCGCTTGCATGCTTTGCAAGTGCTGGACCACTAGGCTGCACGCCTAGCCCATTTTTTCACTTTTTTGAGACAGGGTCTCTCTAAATTACACAGACTGCCTCTGGTCTCAAACTTGCGATCCTCCTGCCTCTGCCTCCCAGGTACTGGGATTACAGGCATGTGCCACAGTGCCCAGTTTAGTCATTCAAGTTTTTTATTCATTTTTCTAGGAGGTCCTAGAATATTTATTAGGTTACAACAGCATTTTATTTATAAACCATGACCTCCTGTTATCATAATTGTTGCATTTTTCTTTTTTCTTTCTTTTTTTTCCTTTTTTTTCTTTTTTGGGACAAGAGTCTCACTGTGTAGCCCTGCCTGACCTGGCATTCACTATGGAGACCTGACTGGCATCAAACTTGGCATCGATCTTCCTGCCTCAGGCTCCTGAGTGCTAGGATTACGGGTGTGTGCCACCAACTCCTGGATCAATTGTTACATTTTTCTACTTTGTCAAATACTATTAATTTTGTGTACAGTGCTTTTTGATATTCACAATATTTAAAATTTTTGTGTGATAAAACTATATTAATTTTTCTTTTATTCTTTTTCCTTTTTTGCTTTGTCATTTTTTATTCCAAGATTAGTTTCCTATGTTTATTCTAGACTTTTTTGCCTTGATTTCTAGATGCATACTCATATATATGCATAATTTTGCATGCATAAATGATAAAGTATATACTTTTTATTCTAACTGTGGTTTTAAGTTTTTCCCTATTTTTGTATGTCTTCTCTTTTACTTCTTGGATATACAGTATTAGCTTTGGCCTCTCCATACATAAGGTAACCCATGTTAACAAATTAATGCATTTCTAACTTCTTATTCATGTAATATGTATTCATATGCAAATTATAGAAATGTATATGAGGTTTTTTTATACATATCCATACCAGTTTAGGCACACATATATACATACATAGAGAATTTTTGGAAGCCATTGTTTCTTAAAAATATTCATATTATATGACCATTTTTTAAAGTTGTTCATTATGGCTTTGATTTGGTGCTTGAATGGATGTTGCAATTTCATTGTAATTTGTTCCATCATTCCTTTCTTGATGGGAAGTTACTCTGCCTCCAATTTTCTGATGTTATGATTAATGCAATGATCATCCTTACATGTACATCTGAACTAACCAATGCTTTTATTCTATAGGACATATTCTCAGGGTTGGAATTTTTGGCTTTAAGAATATGCATACTTTCAATTTTGCATATGTATTGCCAGACTAATTTCAATTTTCACATTTCTGTTGCCATACATACAGATGCAGTTTTTACCTCATATCCATGACAGCAATAGATTTGCTCTTAATTTTTGCCTGCTAAATAGGCATATTGATATTTCACTTTTCAGTTACTTTTCAATACTCTAAAGAGATCTTTTGCCATAGCTTTTCCAAAAGCAATGCATCTTTTGATTTCTTGACTGCTGCTTCCACGGGTGTTGATTATAGAGCCAAGCAAAACAAAATCATGGACAACCTCAATCTTTTCTCCATTTATTGTGAAGTTGCATACTGACCCAGTGGTAAGGATTTTTGTTTTGATGTTTAGTCACAACCCATACTGAAGGCTATGATCTTTGATCTTTATCAGTAAATGTTTTAAATCCTCTTCATTTTCAGCAAGCAGAGTTGTGTCATCTGCATAACACAGGTTGTTAATGAGTCTTCCTCCAATCCTGATGCTCTATTTTTCCTCATAAAGTCCAGCTTCTCAGATTATTTGCTCAGCATAGATATTGCCAAGATATGATGAAAGTATACAGCCCTGACGCACAACTTTCTCAACTTTAAATCAGGCAGTGTTTCCTTGTTCTATTTGAACAACTCCCTCCTGATTCACATACAGATTCTTCATGAGTACAATTAGGTGCTCTGGTATCCCCATTTTCTGAAGTGTTATCCATAATTTGTTATGATCCACACAGTCAAATGCCTTTGCATAGTCAATAAAACATAGATAGCATCTTTCCAATATTCTCTACTTTTGGCTAATATCCACCGACATCAGCAATGATGTCCCTGGTTCCATGCCCTCTTTTGAAACTGGCTTGATTTTTGGACAAGTCCCTGTCCACATACTACTGCAGTCACTTTTGAATGATCTTTAGTAAAATTTTGCTTGTGTGTGATATTAATGATATTGTCTTATAGTTTCCACATTCAGTTGGATTCCCTTTTTTGGGAATAGGCACAAATGTGGATCACTTCCAGTCAGTTGGCCAGGTAGCTGTTTTCCAAATCTATTTGCATAAACCTGTTAATACCTCCAGTGCTGCATCTGTTTGTTGAAACATCTCTATTGGTATTCCATCAATTTCTGGAGCCTTGTGTTTCACCAGTTCTTTCAAGGCAGCTTCCATTTTGTCCTTCAGTACCATTGGTTCCTCTTCATATGCAACCTCTTGAAATGGGTGGTCATCTACCAATTCTTTCTTGTATAATGACTCTGTGTATTCCTTCCATCTTCTTTTGGTGTGTAGAATTCTTTTAGCTACCTTTTGCAAGTCTGACTTAGTGGTCATGAATTGTTTAAGTTTGTGCTTATGTTGGATGACCCTTTTTTATACATCTTTTTCAAAGGATAACTTTGCTAGATATTGTAATCTTGATTGGCAGTTATTTGCTTTCAGAGTATGAAATATGTCATTCCATGCCTTCCTGGATTTTAGGGTCATGCATGGGAGGTTAGATGTTATTCTGATGGATTTGTCTGTGTAGGTGATTTAACATTTTTCTATTGCAGCTTTTTGATATTGTTTCTTTGCTTTGCAGTTTTAGAGTTTTAACTATAATGTGATGCAGAAGGGTTCTTTCCTGTTCATGTCTTTTTGGAGTTTTAAGTGCATCTTGTATTTGGGTAAACATTTCTTCCCTTCTTTGGGAAACTTTTTGCTGTTATTTCATTGAACAGATCTTCTATCCCTTTAGTTTTACTCTCAGATCCTTGGCCCACCTCATGGATTCTTAAATTTCATCTGTTCCTTATGTTGCACAGCTCCTGAAAGTTGTGATTATGCTCTTTTATTTATTTTTCTCTGTTGATATCTGAATATAATATTTTTATGACTTTGATTTCTAACCTCAATACTCTTTCTTCTGTTAGATCTAGCCTGATGGTATTGCTTTCTACTGTGTTTTTATATGATTTATTGAATGTTTCTCTTTCAGCATTTCCTTTTATCTTCATAAGCTCAATTTCTTTGCTAAATTTCTCATCTAGTACCTGAATTGACTTTCTCAGCTCATTAATTTGCTTACTAGTATCATCTTTAAAGTTATTAATCATTTTTATGATTCAACTTTTTAATTTGTGGTCTAGCATGTCATTTGTTTCAGTATCTTTAGCTTTGCTTATTGGGGAGTTATGTTCTTTTGGAGAAGTCATAGTGTCTTGCTTTTTCATGTTTCTTGTATTTCTTTATTGTGAGTTATGTATCTGTTGGGATGGAAGCTTCTTTGGGATTTATATGAGGGTTTTCTTTGTGGGAAGCCTTCTCTTGAGGCCCCAGTTACCACTATCTCTTTTGGCTCAGGGTTATCAGTGTCCACAGTTTTCCCCAGGATATTGGGTTGACTCCTCTTTCAGGAGGGTGGGGCTACCATCCATCATGCCCAAGCCTCCTCCTGCCTGAACTTCTCAGTGTGTTAGCATGTAGCCTTTGCCCTCCTTATAACCCAACTGTGATTCTTAAGTGGGTGTGATTGATTTCTCTTAAGGGGCTACATGAGTCAAAGGAATGAGTCTGGCTATTCTATCTCACCGAAGATGGAGAAGGGCACAGAGGAAATATATCTCTTTTTCAGGGTCTCAGTGTCACGAGGCAATACAATTGAACCTGAATTTCCAAGGTCAAAATTTAGAAGTTGAATCCAAATTAACTTGTTGCTTAAATGTTCTAAGTAGGGAATAATAATTATAAAATGGAGGCAAAATGAAGTTCATAATCAGAAAAGCAGAGAATGAGGGGCACCAACTTAGATAGATTCTGATAATACAGTATATTGTTACAGTTTTTAATTAACACCTTGTTACCCATCACTTGGACGAGCCAAGTATACTTAAAGCATCTAGAAAGAACATATAAACTCCATAAGGGCAGTAATCATAAATCTCACTGTTCTCTGACATCTTACAACTTATAAATGTATTTGTATATTGTAGCCCTGAGAAAGGTATGTTGAACTAGAAAGAAGTCCCTATGAGTGTTTTCTGGTTCCCAGCTCCATTGCTTATTCCATTTATCCTCTTTCTATTGTCTTAGTGAGGCTTTTCTAGTTTGTAGGATAGAATAGAGAAGAACCTTTTGTACCTCAGTTAATCAAATCTGGCAAAAGAAGTCATGGATAATACTACCTATAACAATAAAAATGACATTCTTGTGTTACTGATAAATTGGCTCTGAAAACAGAAGTTTCAAACATAGTTAATGCAGTGGAGGTACCATTGGAATATTGCTTTCTAGTGGATTATATAAGGGCTAGTACATTTATCTTTCAAATATAATTTTTTATGACATCTATTAACCTTTGAAAATCTTTAATAATGCAGGAAAAATGCAAAGGAAATTTCCTCTGACAACTGTAGTAGTTTGAAGCCAAAGTCAAGATTAGTGGCTAAAATGGTAAAACTGTATGCTTTAACATAATGTTCTATATTATTTCTAGTAGATTCAAGTGAATCTTTTCACATATTTTGGCAGTGTGATGACAAAATATGGTAGCATATAAATTAAAATTCCAGGGCAAAGAAACATTGGGTCAAGTATTTTAAAGATAGGTAGGCATCAAATGACTTTTAACTGTGAGATCTCAGAGATATTTTAATGCTATGGAGGTGTCTGCCTCCTTCAGTAATGGCTCCACAGGGAAGGGCACCAGTGCATATCCAGTGGCTATCACAGTGCCAGGAACAAATAATCTTAAAGAACTCTGTAGTGATGCACAGAATGTTCAACTTTATTTTTCTATAAACCATCCTAGTTGTAATAGTAAACCTTGAATCTTCTTAGGGGCACAAAACATGGTCTTGCTTAGTTCTGGCTTTCCCCAAAGTATTTCTGCTTTACACTTAATCATTTCTGTATTTTCCCTCCATCATTCTTTCTTCTCAGAGGGAATAGTTACCTTGTGTATGTAATCTGTCATGACATCTCAGTGAGAGCAGAGATGTTGTGTAATGTTATGCATCTCTGTATCCAGGACAGTGCCCGGTGGTATAAGACTCGGAGTTCTGGTAGACTCAATGACATTAGGAGAGGTGACACGGGGCCTGTGGGGAAGAATCATGTTAGCAACCATTGTGAAATAATTTCTACTAGAACATCTCCTTTCTAATTTTTGTGAGTTATCACACTTTTATGTCGGTATTTGAAACTATGATCACGTGTCTCCACTTGGTTTCCTGGTTAAGATGCACTTCATTGTCGGACCCACATCACCAGCAACTGGGTCTGAGAAACTCAGAGAACGGTGAGTGCGTGGAGATGCAAGAACCACAGCAGTCGCAGGGAGGCGGTGGAAATGAGCTCTCAGTTTATTGAGGAAGTTCAGACACATTCATAGAGACCAAAAGTGAAAGTAACAGTCAATCATTTCATCCTGAGCAATCAGCGTAAAGGTCATTCCCAGCACGCAGTGAGGCACAGTGTATTCTCTATGGTGATCACGCAGTGATCACGAGCACTGAAGCAGCAGTAGCCAATCATAATTTTTTTCAAAACAACTTAGGTGCCCGCCTTAAGCAGTTCCGCTCAGCACCATCTTGCCTATCCTTGATACCCACGAGGCACAATGCCTCTTCATTGCCTCTTTCTGCTCCCTGTTCCAATCACAAAGCGTCTTCACTTGTATGCAAAATCTGTCTGTGTGTTTTGTGATTACACAGGTAAAAATTAGAAACAAAATGAGCATTTGTCTGAATCTTTCTCTTTTTATGGTACAGTGGGATTTCATGAGGCCACCTAGAACTTCTGCCTATATAGTCCTAAGCCACTGTTTCTGCTCTATTCTCCTGTGCCCCACTTATGCTAAGGAACTTCCATAAAAGCTTAGAATTGGGGGAAGTTGCAAATTTTAGTGATTCTCATCAATGTTTCATTTTCTTCATCTCTTGCTCTTTTTTTCCTGTCTTCTTAACATGAGTTTTGTCTTTTTTTTTTTTTTTTTTAATAACAAGGAGTTGGACTGACTCTGTATATACGATTAAGTAGAAACATTCCATCTGCGTGCATATTCTTATAAATATTTCTGGTCTTCTTCCCTGGACTATGGCTTTTGTATTTTAAACCAGCTTATGATGACTTTGCTGTTTGTTTCTGGGCTCCCTTGATGTTCTTGAGGTCTCCCATACAACAGTTCAAATATAGGATGGTTAGGGCAAAAAAACACATGGAAAGAAAACCCATTAATATGCATTCGAAAGAAATATGCAAGGAAATCATTAATAACTCATTCTATCCTTTTGCAACTGACACTGGAAGATTTTCTGTTTTGAGAGTACCATATACCTTGTAACTTGAATTTTAATGTCTAGCTTGCTATAGGAAATCTTGTTATATAGGTAAGAGAACTGTGTATGTATATGTATCTATGTATGTGTATGTGTGTGTGTGTGTGTGTGTGTATATATATATATATATATATATATACATATATATATATATATATATGTATCCCTCAATCAGGTTCTAAAAATAAGAATGAATAAATACTATGAAGCCTAAATTTCACCAAAAGTTTGTTTTTTAGCGATACTTCTGAAAAATATGGTGCATCTTACCTCCCAACCCAATAGTTCTTTGATATTTTAGACCCTGAGATAATGTTTCTACCACTTCCATTTTTCTATAAACTAAGTCAGAAATGGTAGGGAAATGGGGTTAGAATTTTGCAGCATGTAGCTTACATAATATTTATAATTCATTGATTTTCTATTGCTCTATTTTCAAACAGTGTGCATGCGGTCTAGAAATATCCACAGTCATGGTAGCATTTAGTATTATTTCTCCTCTTCCTCTGTTGCTGTTAGGTGCCATGGAGTCAGTATCTGACTCATAGAGACCCTATGTACAACAGGCAAACACTATTGTCAGTGCTTCTCTGCTATTCATAGAATTTTCAGTGGTGGATTGATTTTTGGGAGTGGGTTGCTGGGTCCAAGTCCCAAGCCTATAGCACTTGGTGTTCCCAGGCGGTCTCCCATCCAAGTACTAACCAGGCCTGACTCTGCTTAGCTTCTGAGATGTGATGGGATTGGATGCCACCGGGCTACAGGTGAAGGACCTCCTTCTTTACCTGTACTAAACCCAGGGCCTCCTGCGTACTGGGAACATTTTACTCTGAGACAATTGGGAAGCCATTGGAATGTTTTAAGCATAAGAATGAGTTGATTTCAGTTTTTCAAAAGGCACATAGAATCTTCTGTTTTAAGAGATGAGAATTTTTTTTTCTTTTTTTTTTGGTTCAGGTGTGCTACACTCATTAGTTTCCATAGGCTTCTTTATGGTAGCTTCATATTTAGTGAGTATTGAGGTCAATACCAACAATGGGATCATTGTTTTAGATTCTATGGAGTCCTTGCAGTGTGCCTCCCAATGACTGCTTTTTCTCTCAAAGCAAAATCATATGTGTTCCCAAAGTAAAGCTTTGATATGGTTTTAATGTTGTTGTTGTTGTTAGGTGCCATCGAGTCGGTATCCGACTCATAGCGACCCTCATAGGGTTTTCAATGGCAGACAGTTTCGGGATTGCCTTGGGAGTGGATTGCCAGGCCCTTCTCCCATATGGTCTTAATAGTGTGTAGTATTAAAAGACCTGGAAGTCAAAATTTTAGATTTTTGTGTCTTACAAGAAAGTGACATTTACTTATTTGCATTCAGACTAGAATGATCTTAAATACACTTTTTACCTGCTAGTTCTTGAAGTAACATCTAAAGTACTTGGAGGGAAGGAATCTACCTTTTGACTCCCTCAGCATATGTGTGATAAAATTCTAGCCACTCAGCTTAAACTCTGATTTTTAAGAGGTTTTTAGAAAATGAACATTGGCACCCCCTCCCACAGTGCACAGGTTTTAACCTGTAATTTGTTGTTGATAGCATAGGTGGCAGTGGCAGAATTATAATAGAGCTATTTTGTGTTGTGTTGGTGATAGTGATGCTTTGAAATAACATGGAAATTATTCACCCAGTCTTTATATTAGGACGGACCATAATCAAATGCCTTGTTTTACAAAATTTTAACAGAAGCATCTAATCTAAGGATTGATTTTTGTTGTTTTTTAGATATTTTTCTAAGCAATAAATGATTCATCTTTCTATCTTATACTGTTCTATACTGAGCACATATTATTCTTCTTATCTACTAGTACTGTATCAACTGATTTTTATCTCCTAATTACGGTTAGTTTTCTACCTAACTTACCTTTTATTTTTTGTGAACAAAACAGACCAAATACACTCCCAACTTCTGCTTTAAGAATTTATATATGTCTATTTTTTCCACCCTCATGTGTCTTTCAGTTAGTTGTGCTGTGGGGGCTTGTGTGTGGCTTCAGTGCTGAAAGCTATGCTACTAGTATCTCAGATACCAGCAGGGCCACCCCTGGTGGACAGGTTTCAGTTGAGCCTCCAGACTAAGACAGACTAGGGAGAAAGACCCAGCAGCCCACTCCTGAAACAATTTGCTGTTGCTGTTGTTAGGTGCTGTTGAGTCGAGCCATTGAAACCCCTATGAATAGCAGAGAAGCCCTGTCAAATAGTTGGGTAGTGTTTCATTCTGTTGTACATAGGATCACTATGAGTCAGACCTGAATCAACAGCACCTAACAAGAACATTTTTTCCACAAAGCTTGAGGTGCTCAGCTGAAATCGGAAAGTCTAATGTGGTAACACAGAGAAATTATTTTTATATTACAAAACAATTACTGGGGGGCGGAGTCAAGATGGCAGACAGATAACACACACCTTCTGTTCCGGAGCAATAAGAAGCCTCGATTAGGGGTTTAAAAAAGCCAATTGAATAAATAGAAACAGAGATAATTTAGTTTGAGAGATAGAGAATGAAACTAGGTGTGCACTGAAATCAAGGATTAGGCTTCACAGGAGCTACACAGTGGCCAGCAGCAGGATGCCGTCATTTCGCCATCACACAGACAGAGGATAGAATCCCAGAGACTTGGAGGGGATTTCGTGCACACGCACCCACGGCCTGGACCCAACACGGAGTGCAACCTTGGCAGCACACTCTCACCACGCCTGCGGGACACAGACTGCAGATCCTAGGTGAGTCACCGTGAGGGGGCCCACAAACGCCCTCCATAGCGGCCGCGGAGCGAACGGGGAAGCTGGTGCCAGCAATCCGCGTCTAGAGCTAAGACGCGGCTCCCCTCCCTTCTGTTGTGGCGGGTCAGGCCTACGGTCTCGAACTCCACAGAAAATTGGGCACACATATGCCCTGATCCCAGACACATCAGAGGCTGCGGAGAGGTCAGGGGCTTGTGGAGGCAGCTAAGTCGCACGTGGCTGGGGAGCTCCTTTTCGGCGGAAACTGGTGGAGCAGTTCACCGCCAGCAGTGAAGTTCTGAGCGCGACTACAGTACAGGACAAGATGGCAGGATAGAATCCTGGAGACTCAGAGGGCACTTTGCCCACACACCCAGGGGAGCCGGACCCAACACAGCATGCAACCTTGACATCACACTGTCACCCTGCCCGCGGGACACAAACTGCAAGTTTTCTGGTGAGTCAGCACGGAATCGCACCCTCCCTCCTGTTGTGGCGGTGGGGAACCAGTGCCAGCAGTACACATCCAGAGCTGAAGGGCGGCTCCCTCTCTCCTGTTGTGGCGGGACAGTCATGCAGACGCAATCTCCACAGACATACGGGCACACATATGCCTGGACCCCAGACACACCAGAGGGGATACTAAGTCATCCCACCGCACTGTGGAGAAAGGTGAGGTCTGCGGAGGAGGCTGAGCACCACTCGGACAGAGTGCTCCTTTCTGGCAGAGTCTTGCGGGACAATTAGACACAATAAGAACAGTTTCTAGCGCAATTGCTGTGCATGGCAGACCTACTACAGACTCTCTCTGGGGGGGTTGAATATCATTCCACCCACAAGAGGATTTGATTCTCCCAAGTGGTCTCCCAAGTGGGCGGAAAGCTGTGCTGTGCCGCCAGCCCATATTTTTTTACTTTTTGAGACAGGGGCTTGCTGGGTTGCACAGACTGCCTCTGATCTCGGGCTTGTGGTCCTCCTGTCTCTGCCCCCCAAGCCGCTAGGATTGCAGGCGTGCACCACCGCACCTGACTAGAAGTGTTTAATAAGTGTGTGTGAGCGTGTATGCATGGTTTTGTTTTGTTTTTGTTTTGATTTTTTTTTGTTTTTTGTTTTTTTTTTTGTTTCATGGGGTTTTTGTTTTGTTTTGTTTTGGTTTGTTTTTTTTGTTGTTTTTTGATTTTGTTGTTTTGTATGAGGGTATGA
>VMDO01017956.1:0-43487 GCA_007922755.1 Pedetes capensis
TATCTTAGGGGTTTCAACAGGAGCTCTTTAGGTACTAACAAGCACAGGGGAAGGAAGACTATCCAAAACCTTTTCTACCACAGAAATCAAAATTATAGCTCCGCTTCAATAATAAAATCAAATTCTCATATTTAAAATGGTTATTACCTTTCAACTCTAAGAATGATCCAGTAGATAACAGGCCTAAAGCATTATCACTAAATTCTAAAATTTTCCTTTAAATTGAATATACACCAAGAGGAAAAAACTACATCTTATATTTCACTATTATCCACACATCAGACTGTTCATGACATTTCATTTAGGTGACCAGCAAATAATCAATTCACCAGCAAAGAATAAAGCAATATTATTTTGCCAACCAACTACAAAAACTTTGGATTATTTTATGTTTTAATGGTCAATATAACTGAATTTCTTCAGAATAAAATTGAGCTATGTATCATAAAGACAGATCTCAAATACTTCCTGAAAATAGCTTAATTTTGTGATTAAGTCGACATATAAGTGAATAAGTAACAAACACAGATATAGGAATTATGCAAATGAATCTTTGTTTCACTCAGAATAATGTTCTGTACTAATGAAGTACTATGAAGACATTCTGAACAATCAAGAAAGCCAAGGCAATGTCTAAACACAGCTTTAAAATGCACCAAAATGCCTTCTAACTACCATGTATATTGTCTTGCTTCTTGACAAACAACACCAGTTCAATATTTGATTGATTTAGACCCAATGGAAAGTAGTTAGTGAAATGTGTGTCATGGAGCCTTTCTAAAGCTGATAAGGCAATCTTTTTCACAATGCAGCAAATTTTTTAAATGTATAAAAATATACAGCAGTCCAAATGTATTTTCAAGGTAAAAACAAAACACCTGAGATTAGAAAAAAAATATGTACATATATATATATATATATATATATATATGTACATACATCTACACATACATATATATAATATCTAAAATATGAAAATATGCTGATAGGTAGTCAGATACTTTTGACTTTAAACTCTTATGGTGAGAAGAAGGTGGATAATCTACTGGAAAAATCTCTAGCCTTAATAACTGTTTTAGATCAGCAGTTACACCTCATGAGGGGATCAACTTCCCTCTGTTCTGAAGCCCCCAAGCTGCAATTGTTGTTGTTGTTGTTAGGTGCCGTCGAGTTGGTATCCAACTCATAGCGACCCTCATAGAGTTTTCAATGGCTGACTGTTTCGGGATTGCTCTGGGAGTGGATTGCCAGGCCCTTCTCCCATTTTTGCGGTGCTGGGAATTGAACTCGGGACCTCAGAGACTGCAGCGCAGTGCTCTACCAACTGAGCTAAACCCCAGCCCTAAGATGTTGTTAGGTCCCATTGAGTTGGTATCCAACTCATAGTGACCCTCATAGGGTTTTCAATGGCTGACTGTTTCGGGATTGTCTTGGGAGTGGATTGCCAGTTCCTTCTCCCATTTTTCCCATGCTGGGAATCGAACTTGGGATCTCAGAGACTGAAGCACAGCGCTCTACAAGCTGAGCTAAATCCCAGCCCCAAGCTCTAATTAGTAGCCTGTTATTGTTGTCCTTAGGTGACCTCCAGTCAGATCCAACTCATAGTGACCCTATGTACAACAAATGAAATACTACCCAACACTGTGCCATGCCTGACGCTATGTCAGAAATTCTCTGCTATTCATAGGGTATTCAAAGGCTGATTGTTTCAGGAGTGGGCTGCTGGGTCCTTCTCTCAAGCTTATAGCACCAGGTATTCCCAAGCAGTCTCCCATCCAAGGACCAACCAGATCCAACCCTGATTAGCTTCTGAAATTTGATGAGATTTCACAGGCCTACCTAACCGCAAAAGCCTTGGATGATGTGAAGACATACATGGATCTGATGAGCAGTTAATATCTCTGCTACAGTCCCTTCCTTGCTTTTTAACCCTGGTCAAATCATTTGACCTGAATTATGGCACTAGAAATGTCTATTGAATATACCATGGACTGCCAAAAGAACCAACAGATCTGTCCAAGAAGAAGTACAACCAGAGTGCTCCTTGGAAGCAAAGATGGGCAGATTGCATCTTACATATTTTGGACATGTAGTCAGAAGAGACCAATCCCAGGAAAAAGACATCATGTTTGGGAGAGTGGCAGGTCAGTGATAAAAAGGAAATCCCTCCACCAGATGGATTGACACAGTGTCTTCAACAATGGGCTTAAACATAAGTAAGATCATGTGCCTGACACAGAATCTGGAAGTGTTTTGGTCTGCTGTACATAGGGTCGCTATGAGTCAGACTTCATTCTATGGCACCTAACAACCACAACAACCATGGTTTAGTTTCTTTATATTTAAAATGAAGCAATGAAGCTAATGTGAGGGGTTAGTAAATAAAAACATATCCTAAAGAACCCATCAAGTAGCTCCCATTTCCCTGTTATCTATCACATTGAATTAGTGATACTCTAGACATATGACACTGAAAATAGAGTCTGCAGTGACAAGAGAATGTCCTACTTATTTCCAGAAACTGGCTAATTACCTATGTTATAGTTGTTTTTGTTGTTAGGTACCATCAAGTCTGTGTCCGACTCATAGTGAACCTACATACAACAGGTGAAACACTATTGTCAGGGCTTCTCTGCTATTCATAGGGTTTTTAATGGCAGATATTTTGGGGGAATGGGTTGCTGGGTCCTTCTCCCAAGCCTGCAGCACCTGGTGTTCCCAGGCAGTCTTCCATCCAATTACTAACCAGGACTGCTTAGCTTCCAAGATCTGATGGGATCAGATGCCAAAGGGCTATGGCTGGAGGCCATATTATAGTTGTTGTTTTTAGATGCCATTGAGTCGAATCCAACTCATAGTGACCCTCATAGGGTTTTCAATGGCTAACTGTTTTGGGATTGCCTTGGGAGTGGGTTGCCACGTCCTTCTCCCATTTTGTGGTGCTGGGAATTGAACTCAGGACCTCAGACACTGCAGAGCAGCACTCTACCAACTGAGCTAAATCCCAGCCCATATTATAGTTAGTAAAACCATATTAATGAGGCTATATGACCAAATAAGCTTGCCACAGTAAGATAGGCAGGGAGATTTTATACTAATGATAATTTTTAATAATGAAGTTTGAATACAGAATGAATAATAACAACAGTTTTTAAATCTACAAACCTAGACTTTTGTCCTGGCTCTATCACCTACAGTTGTGAGGCCTTGGTCTTGGACTAGTTTTTAGCAGGATCTTTATGAGAACCCTACCTACATTTCATTTGAAAAATGCCAGGCCAGCATGAGTAGGAGGTTATTATTTTGCTAGGAGAGGAAACAGAAAAAGCCTAAATGGAGGAAAAGCAGTACCCCAGTAAGGTTTTAGCCAAGTGTCTAGTGTAAAAGGTTTCCTACTGAAAGACTAGCACCAAAGACATGGTAACCTATGTAAGGCATCTGTAATTGGAAATGCCAAGAATCTTAAGTGAACAGAGTCAAGATCAGAATTTAAGTATAAATGTCAAGTTCAAAAAGTTAGAGACAACACTACATTCATAATGAAGTTGAAACTTTAGAATTGGGGAAAAATTGAAAAGATGCAGCCTGTCTTCTCAAGGGGCTGGAGTTTAGCTCAGTTGGAAGAGTGCTGCTCTGCACTCCCCAAGGCCCTGGGTTTCATCCCCAGCACTGCAAAAATGGGAAAATGACTTGGCAACCCACTCTTGAAGCATACCTGAAACAATTAGCCTTTGAAAACCCTATAAATAGCAGAGAAGCACTGACACAGTGCAGGGCATGGCACAGTATCACGGAGTGTTTCCTTCTGTTGTATACAGGGTTGCTATGAGTCAGACCCAATTCGATGACACCTAACAGTAAAATCAAATCTTCTAAAGACTTATCAATATAGGATGGCCATTTTAGGTATGAATAGAGAGATTAGATATCACCATTTGGTTTAGTAGACTCATACATCAGCTTCTGCCTCATCTAAGTACTTCCAAGTTCATATACTTGAAAGGACTTCCATTACATACACATTTTGGAATTTCAGAGATCTAATTACCACTGTGGCACCCTATCCCATAAGGATCTCAAAAGCTAAGCAGGGTCAGGCCTCGTTAGTACTTGGATGGGAGACTGCCTGGGAATACTGGGTGCTGTAGACTTGGGAAAAAGATCTGACAGTCCACTCCCAAAAAACAATCAGCCATTGAAAACCTTATGAATAGCAGAGAAGCACTAACAATAGTGCTGGACATGGCTACAGTATTGGGTAGTGTTTTGTCTGTTGTACACAGGGTCACCATGAGTTGGTCCCAACTTGATGGCACATAACAACAATTACCCACAGGTAATAAAATGTAAAGATGTCCCACTGAAGATGAAGATGTGAGGGATTCATACCATGGCATTTCAAGTCGCATTATATGCTTATGAAAGCTGGACAGTGAATAAGAAATACAGGAGAAAAACTGTGTTTTTGAATTATGGTGCTGGAGATGAATATTGTCTATACCACGGACTGCCAAAAGAACCAACAGATACATCCTAGAAGAAGTACAATCAGAGTGTTTCTTGGAATCAAGGTTGGCTACACTGCATCTTATATATTTCGGACATGTCAGGAAGAACCAATCCCTGCTGAAGGACATCATGATTGGGAGAGTGGTGGGTCAATGAAAAAAAAGGAAGACCCTCAAGTAGATGGTTGACACAGTGGCTACAACAATGGGCTTAAACATAAAAAAGATCATGTGCATGGCACAGTATCAGGGAGTGTTTCATTCTTTTATACATAGGGTCGCTCTGGGTCAGACCTGACCCAATGGCATCTAACAACAACAATTACACACAGAGATCTGTTAACCCAATACTTTTTCAAAGGTAAAGAAATCAAACAAATGGCACTTAGAAACAGGGCTTATGGTATCTATTTGACTTCATGCTCAAAGTACAATGCACTTTCCACTATACCACCTTGCTTCTCTCTCCACACTTTATTCTGGAATATAATAGATTACTTGTAGAATTTCAATAGGTTTGTGATCTTCCTTTATAATCTGGGTAAGAAAACTTTACTATGACTGGCTACTTATGTAATTCCACATGATTAAAGTTGAAATTTGTTACATGCTAGCTACAGCAGCTAGTCAGAACAATCTTCTAATTCTTTTCAAGTTCTCATTGAATTTCTATGGATCTTGCTGGAAATGTATTTAAATATTCATGATAGAAAAAACAAACCTAACATCTCAATTTAATATCAAACTGGATTCACAACAACAGTGATTTTTAAAGAAGTAACCCCTCTCTGTGGGCTCATTTTTTCCTGAAGTGAATAAATACATTAATGTTCATAAAATATATCTATGGTTGTATGTCCTGCAGCCATAGCCCTGTGGCATCCGATCCCATCAGATTTTGGAAGCTAAGTAGAGTCGGTCCTGGTTAGTACTTGGATGGAAGACCATCTGGGAACACCACACACTGTAGGCTTGGGAGATGGACCTGGCAATCCACTCCCAAAAACCAATCTGCCATTGAAAACCTGTGACTGGAAGAGAAGCACTGACAGTAGTGTTTCACCTGTTGTATGTAGATAGGGTCCCAATGAATCAAACACTGACTTGACAGCATCTAACAACAACATAGTTGTACGGAAACAGATAAGCCTACTCAAAGGAAATTGCACATGGGTGTGTACGCATGTCTGTATGCATGTATTGTATTTTACTACCTGAACTTATTGATTGATTTGAAGGAAGAGGCATATTCTGTTTTTCCAATTAAGTGTGTGAGGACATAATCACTTTCACATTGCCATAGAGTGTCTTAATGCCTATGTAAATCACCTTTATAAAGTTAATTCCATGCTTGGCAATAACAAAAGAATAAAAGACTCAAATGGTACCCAAAACTATGATCGTTATGTACTAAAATGTGCTCCTATTTAAAGCAGTGAACTAATGCTAAAATTCCCAAATACTAGGAGTAACTTCCAAAACTGTTCATATTTATATTATGTTATATAATGTAAGATATGGGGGCTGGGATTTAGCTCAGTTGGTAGAGTGCTGTGCTGCAGTCTCTGAGGTCCCGAGTTCAATTTCCAGCACGGGAAAAATGGGAGAAGGACCTGGCAATCCACTCCCAAGGCAATCCCGAAACAGCCATTGAAAACCCTATGAGGGTCACTATGAGTCGGATACCGACTCAATGGCACCTAACAACAACAATAACAATGTAAGATATATTTATATGTCATCATTTACCTAAATGATTCCAACACAAAGCCCTAATGAGAACCTGGATTAGACTTTTCCAAATTGACATGCTAGCAGCTAGACTGATAGAAAAAATGAGCACAGCATTTTATATGCATAAAGTAGGGGATATAACTACCTGTCAGGGTAGTCATGAAGATTGAATGAGAATAGTAAATATAAATAACATAGTAGGATTATCACCTAATAATAGAAAGTAGTCTTTACCTTGTGTTCAAAGATAGTTGAAACTAGTCCTTAAATCTATGACACTTTAAAGAATGAGTTTTTAAACAACAGCTCAGCAATTTAGCACATGCATTCACTTCACGGCAAAGGTGTGCCTTCTATAAAATTTTACCCAGTAACTCAGTAATTGATATCCATTCCTGACTTTGTGCTTTCCAACAAAGTGAATAAAAACAGAACTTCCCCCTCATATACCCTAACAATGCCCCACTTTTTTACACAGGTGCCAATTCTGTTCCCTCTTTCTACTGATCCTTATTCTCAGCTGGCTATTGTTATTTCCCCTGCCATATCAAGAAATAATGAATTCTGCTATTTCTCTCCTGGACACATCGCATTTCTGAGAAGAGTTTGAAAGGCATAAAAGTCATTTGAGAGCCAAATATAGCCATTTTTGATAGGGGAAGCAATACAATTTGTAGGAAGTTTTCTGTAACTCCATCCATTTTCATCCTAGTAGTACCAGGACTGGGAGAATAATCTTAGTGGGCCAGGGGATTGAGTAATCCATAAACTGTGCTGTGAAATTAATTGTATGAGTGAGTTTCCCTCCAAAAAGGTAACTTTTGCCTTTGTGTCTGGAAGGGCTTCATGTCACAATGAGTTGCATTTTGATTTACTTATCTACCACTTCTCCAAACCAAGCCAGGATAACCAAATTGACAAGAGAATTAATATAATTGAGTAAGAATAAATCAAACCACAATCCTTCCAAATAGGTCTAACTATAGTTTCTATTAGGAGTAGTGAAAGAGTCTTAGTTCCTACTTTAAATTTAAGGGAAAAGGGAGGGAATACTGATTAAACAACAACCAATGGGCACTCACATAATAATAGTTTAAATATATATAAAAATTCTAGGATCTGGGCTGTGTTAGGCAGCTTCTACATTGCTATGGCAAAATACCTGACAAACCAAATTATGGGACAAAAGATTTATGGAAGCTCACTGTTTACAGAGTTTCAGTCCATAGAAGAAGGGCAGGCATGGTGGCAGGGCTAGCGGCAGGGCCTGTGACACAGCACCTCACATCATAGAGGATCAGGAGCAGAGAGACCTTCCAGACCTAAGGGTCCAGGTGAAACCTCCAAAGGCTCATATCCAGTAACCTACTTCCACAAAGCTAGGATCCACCATAGCCTTCCAGGACAGCACCATCAGCTGTGTACCAAACAGTCAAACATATGACTTTTCGGGGACATTTTAGATTTAAACCATAACATGGACTATCACACTGATACTGTCAAACATCTGTCAGATCCCACTTGTCTTCTTGCCAAGAGAGGCTACATATAAATAGTGCAATGTGTGACACTGTTTCTTTAGCAGGCTTTCATTGATAGGGACCAAAAATTCTACTTCTAAGTGGAATAAGTGGAAACAGCACTTATTAAAGGAAGCCATAACTCTTTGGTTGTTATTATTTGAAATATGATACAGATAAATCTACAAACCTTGTATCTCAACTCTAATATCTCTCTTTTCCTGATTACAACTTGCCTTCTGTATAGTGTTGCATATTTCTTAGCAACACTTTGGCAGCAACTTTAGCACCCTTTGTATCCTGTTTCAATGTAAGAATTCAATTCTATGAAGAGCAACATACTTTAAGTAGGCAATGGTTTTCAAAGTGAGTTCTCAGAACCCCTTGTAGGGTTCTCCAAGGGAATGCTCAAACGTCATTGCTGCTTGGGTATCTCACCTCTACATCTTAGCATCCCAAAGGCCCTACTGCTCTCAAAACTTGTCCTTCACAAGTCTGTCATGATACTGACAATTCTCTCCAAAATCTTCCCTAAATTACCAACATCAGAGTCATCCTTTGATTCAGAAAGACAAGTAAAAAATGAAATAAGAAAAGAAACTTTCTCTAGGAGGCACTGGCGAGATGAATACTATGAAGAAAGGGAGAACAGGTTCTCCATTCTTACAATTCAGGTTTCTAGTCTTAATGGATTGTCATACAATTGCTCAAAATAGCCACCTGCCATGTAAAGAAGGTAGAGGCCAGGCTTGAAAACATAAAAAACAAATATGTATGTTTCCAGGGCAACAGGAAATATGGTAGTAACCAATTCTTATGTAGCCTAGTGAAAGGATCCTATTAGGGCACACCCAAGGGGCTTTGAATCTAATGGAATCAGAGAAGACAAGGTCCAGATATCTGGCCAAAGTGGGGTGGCAGCAGAAAGGTGTTATTAGGATCCATTGGGAACAGAGCGACAAACACAAACTAGCCTTGGACACAATCTGGATGCTTAAAGAAAAGCAAAATAGAGCAACTCAGCTACAAACCAAATTGACCACTGGACCTAGTCGAAATAGCTCAAAGTCACCATCTATGAAAGTGAATGGCTAGCAGGTGATGAATACATGCTTGCTAAGTTTAATTAAATCTTGGGGCCACGCTACCTGCGTTCTTGGTTTAGATACTTCACGAAATTTGCCTTTGCTTCCTCTTGGTCCATTGTCCCTTATAATAATATAACAGTGCATCGGTTAATTAGCATGTCTGCATGCCTTACATATCTCAAAAGCAGGGACAAATTCAGGGACATATCTCAAAAGTAAGGAGCAATTTTTTAATGGCAAAGTACAGTTATCTTAGGCACTGCTGCCTTCACTTTGCCCTTAAGCGGTGATAAAGAAAAACAAGAAAAACTTGCCTTTCCATAACACCTCTACATTACTGAGGGGTTTTTTTTGTTGTTGTTGTTACTTCTCAGGGATTATTTGTTACAAACACAATTTCAAAACACAGAGGGGTACCAATCAGGGAACCCTTATTTCACCACCCCCTGTCTGAGAGTGGTAGGAGTGTGGAAAACAGAATCTGTCATTCACAGCTTCAAGCGGTTGGAATACCTTTGGGACTAGAGTTAACCCAGAACAAAACTAACCCAACAAAGACTCTCTTTATGATTTCTCTCGTTCCTCTCCTTAAGCCAACAGACAAAGCCCTGTATACCAATTCCCCTGCTGCTCATGGTGCCAAAGTAATTTCAACACCAAAAGTCCATTCAGCCCTGGAGAATAAGAAACAGCATATGCACTCATGGCTGTTTGATTAAAGCTCAAATGCTGCATCTTAGAAAGTGTCTGCCCTTTAAAAATCTCAAAGTCCTTAGGCCACGTATGCCTTTGATTACCTCCCTTCCACGAGGCCTGAGATTGCCTCTTCTGCTTCGTCAAAGGGTAGAGGAAAAGTGTGGGGAATTTTGAGCCCAATTGTATTACCACACCACCACAAACACTTCAGGAGAAATTGAGAAATGATTTTTGCATACCTAGAATAGTTTAGGAAAATGCCTGTACAGCTTAGTTTTCAGACATTTATAAACATATAAAATATGTGATAAGGGTGTTCCTTATGTACTTGATGTGTCATTTGTAGTATGAATAACAAAAGCAAAACTCCAAAATGGCAAGGTTGTCTGAAGTTACAAAAACAACTTTTTAAATTAATAGTCTATATTTTTTAGATTTTTAGGTATACAGAAAATGGAGTGGAAAGTACTAAAAGCTCCTATACATTCCCTCAATCCTCACAGCACCCCCCATTTCCCCTACTAGTGCCATCTTGCATTAGTATGGTACATTTATTACAAGTTATGAGCCAATATTGGCATGCCATTTTCACTAAAGCCTAATTTACTTTAGAAGTCATTCTTTGTGCTATACATTTCCCAACCACTCCCCTTCCCTGCCCTCTGGTAAACATTATTCTACTCCCTATTTAGTATTGCAAAAAATAAGTAGAAGGAACAACAATAACAATAAACATTTTGCTTAATAATCAAAATGATCACAGCTACAATATGTAGAATATTTACCATGTGCCATATATTAACCTGGGCAGTTTAGATAACTCATTTTATCTAACACTCACAATGACCCTATGAGTTGGTTAACATTACCATTTTACAAATAAGCAAATGAAGCTCACAGAGGCTAAATAACTTATTCAAAATATTCATAGGTCATGACCAATAGGTCTGGGACATAAATCCCAGCTACAAAATCTAAGAGTTTCTTTCAATCTTTTTTTAGTAGTATTTTTTTGTGACTACACAAACAAATAGCCTGTAGCCATACCACTGTGGTGTCCAATCCCATCAGGTCTCAGAAGCTAAGCAGGGTCAGCCCTGGTTAGTGCTTGGATGGGAGACCACCTAGAAACACCAGGTGCTGTAGGCTTGGGAGAAGGACCCAGCAACCCACTCCCAAAAAAACAATCAGCCATTGGAAACCCTATGAATAGCAGAGAAGTACTAACAATAGTGCTTTGTCTGTTGTACACAAGATCACTGATGTAGATACTGACTTGACAGCACCTAACAATATACAAATTAATGGGTTTCATGATGGCATTTCCATACACACATATCATTGTACATTGTTCATGTTCACCCCCTATTATCCTCTCATTCCACCCCCTTAATCCAAGTTCTCCAACATTATGTTATACTGTTAACTAACATAGTTTTATTGGACTATTATTCTTTCAATAAGTATTCAGTGAATACTAAGGGCTGGCTGCATGTAGGAATAAAATAGAAAGGTAGCGTCTCCTTCATGGAGCTCATATACTAGCAAAGACAATGAAATAAATAATAGTGTAATAACTGCTGTGATGCTGAATGGAAAGGTTGTGGGAGATCACAGAGCGAACACTTTTTAAATGGAAACTTTATACCAAAATTCACCCCTTGGTTGGATAATCCTGCATCAATTTTTTGCATACATCAGTTCCTGCAGGGATTGAATTAATGAATTAAGCTGGTCACATACGCAGAGGTGGAATTTCTTAAGCTATAATGATCACTGGATAATGAATATTTGCCTGCTCCTTAGGATGGTATTGGGCACTATCCTCCTACTAGACAATTCCTTAAATATACAAGTAATGAAACTGATGTTTTGGTAACTATTTCCTTTCTTGGAAAAACCTAGTAACTTTATATACCAGTGAAGTATGCCTATGAACTTCAATGGATGTAATCTCTAAAACAAATTATCAAACTACATTTTATAGATATTAGCAAAATCATGGGAATGGTCAAAAAGACAAGGGTATGTAAATAGATGATTCTCTTTAGTACTATGTGAAAACCTGCCTCAATGATAAAAAGCCCCCTTTCAATATCATTTATTGGCTTAAGTGTCCATTTCCATTAACATATATGCTATTATTTTTGCCTCATGGATCTGAGTAGGCAGAAGTTATCCTGGAATTATGACAGAAATTATAACGATGGCTATGATAATGGCTACAGTCCTTTAACACATGGGTCAGGCAATGTGCGAAGTCAAATGTGCATTATCATATTTTATCCATACTACTAAGTATTATCATTCCCACTACACAGATGAGAAAAGCAAAACTAAAAATGGTAAGGCACTTACTCAGGAATCTGATCTCAAGGAGTCACAATAAAAAGCCCAGAGTCTTAACCACTGAAAACACTGACAAGCACTGGTAAAGCACTTAGCCCAAGAAATGCTCTTAGAAATTTTTTGAAGATTATACACATCAGGGGATCAGGGAATTGCTTTTTGAACTCAAGACAGAGCATATTATTAAAAACAAGCTTTAGCTGAAAAGGAAAACATCTCTCTGTCTCTCTCTGTCTCTCTGTCTCTCTCTCTCTCTCTCCCTTCCTCCCTCCCTCCTGCCTTCTCCCTCTCCCTCTCAGTATTTTGGTTTCCAAATAAAGTATCTCCTCAAAAGGCTCATGTGTTACAGACTTGCTTCCTAGCTGGTAGCACTATTTTTGGAGGTTCTGAAAACTTTAGGAGGTGGGACCTAGCTGTAAGAGGTAAGTTGCTGGGGATGAATGCTTAGAAGTGTCTTAATCCTGTCCCCTTCCTCCCTTCTTCTCTCCCTCCCCTTCCCCATCTCTCTTTCATGTCCACCATGAAGTGAAGAAGCTCCTCCACCACACACTCCTGCTGCCATGATGTTCTGCCAAGCACATGGGGCCAAGCAACCACAGACTGAACCATCTGAAATTGTGAGCCAAAATAAATCTTTCATGCCCTTAAGTTTATTTATGCCAGGTGTTTTGTCACAGCAATAAGAAAATCCTACCCCCAACCACGACTCACTCTCTCTCTCCTTTTATTTTTGGATGTTAGTTCAGCCCACACAGTCTGAGCTGTGGCATCTATGCTATTTTACAAGTCACTCTTTCCCATTGCTTTCCCCACTTTCTGAGTTTGTAACTGTGATCCAATTCCCCCTCCTATTTACTAAAGATTGTCAAATTTACTTAAATAAAACACACAGTTGCTCTCAAGAAGGAAATAAACAATCAGAGGTAAAGGGTTGAAAATACTGATACAACTATTTCCTTCCTATAAGATCTTTATTACAGGATAATGTTCTTCACACAATGGATATTATGGATGGTTTGCAAGGAATTGAATGCAACCTTTATTATTTATGATGACCTATATTGGAGAGGGGGCTGGGATTTAGCTCAGTGGGTAGAGCGCTGCACTGCAGTCTCTGAGATCCCCAGTTCAATTCCCAGCACCGCAAAAATGGGAGAAGGGCCTGGCAATCCACTCCCAAGGCAATCCCGAAGCACTCAGCCATTGAAAACCCTATGAGGGTCGCTATGAATTGGATACCGACTCCAGGGCACCTAACAACAACAACAACAATATTGGGGAGGGTAGAGAGTAAAGCATATGGCTTTATCAGATCCAAAAAGGTCTATGACAGAAAGAAGAAAGCATCTTTCTGTTTAAATGAACATTTAAATCTTTTCTTGACATCTTTAGAATTCTTGTCATTAATACAGTATCCCCCTACTCTTTTCTCTTCTTCAGTTTGAACCACCACTCTGGTCCAACTACGAAGGCATTTCCTTCCCCTAAAGCTCTCAGACAACCTTTTTCCTGACTCTTGTCCTGCCTAATTCCTTGCTAGAATTTGCCGCTAGCTCCCAGGGACAAGCTCTGTCTGTGATAATCAAAGGAATAGAGAAAAGCCACTGAATTCACAATTCTCCAGCCCCACGTGGCACGCCAGCTGCAGTCTATGCAGACCTATTACAGTAAAAGCTGTGTTATCTGGCACTTCCCCAACAGGAAAGAACTGGAAACCAGCATTCTAAAATGCCCGAATACAAATCTCCAATGTAATTGAAATTGATGCCATTGAAATTCACCCACAGTGACACACCACTTTAAAAGAGACCTGATCAAAATGCAAATCTAAAATTTGTCTCTGATGACTTGAGTTAAGCAGCATAAACCCAGTAGGTAAAATAAAATCTATCCCTCAATATTTATACAAATTGAAGCAAAACCAAAACCCAAGCCAAAAGGTAAATATATTTCAAAATACTAAGCGAGAGTAAGAACTAAAAAGCTAGAGGTAGTTGCAAAACCTTGGAAAGTACTTCTTAGTCTTTAAAATGTTTATAATTACTATATAGAAATGTAGAAATATACAGAAATGTAGTAATAAGCAGAACAGAACATACAATTTTTACAATCACAACTGTAGAAATATATGTATGCATGTGGAAAATGAATGTGAAAGGTTATATGAGACTAAAATCATTCTTAATTTTAAGGTGCTGGGACTCAGAATATTTTTCCTTGTTAAAATCATATAATGTCATTGGCATAGTGTGTGTACTTGTTAAAAAGGCAATATCCTCCACTAAAAAAATACCAAAAGCTATAATGCTCAGAAAAGCAATTAATAAAAAACTACACCTGATGTTGCTTCTAAATCATTAACCTAACTGTATTTAAGGACTAAATCTATTGTCTTCCTATTAAAACTATAGCACTTACAATTTTGGAAGCACAGAAGTAAAAAATAATAATAATTAAGTTGCCAAGTTCTTGGGAAATTTAATGCAATTAAAATATTTATGAAGAGGCTGGGCATGGTAGTGCCCACTGTAATCCCATTGACTGGGGAGGCAGAGGCAGGACAGAGGCAGAAAGATCAGAAGTTTGAGGCCAGAGGAAGCCTATGAAACTTAATAAGAGCCTGTCTTAAGATAAAGATAGAAAAGGGGATAGGGATGCAGCTGAGAGGTAGAGCCCTTGCAAAGTATGCATGAGGCCCTACATCTAACCCTCAAGTACCACAAAAAAAAAATTTGAGACTTGAAATGCATACTTAGCTCTGTTAAATGACAAAGAATACACTATATTGAAATCTCAAATATTTTCCTGCTCACCACTGCAGGACCCATTCATCTGAGCGTTGCCCCAACTACTACCTGACTCCAGATTCCTCTTCAGTGCAATGTAGGTTTTGCCTTGCTATCCCTGCTTCTCAAAACCTGCTTATACTCACCATCAACTACCCATGCCACATGGTAATCCTTTGGCAAATTCAAGTGGCAATCAAGATTGTTAAAAATTTACTGACAACCACATTCTTCCTATTTATTCCAGCTCAGTGCTAAACACAGTGGAAACAGAACAGTTTGACGACAGGCTTGGTTACTCAGGGGGCTGGGATTTAGCTCAGTGGGTAGAGCGCTGCGCTGCAGTCTCTGAGGTCCGGAGTTCAATTCCCAGCACTGCAAAAATGGGAGAAGGGCCTGGCAATCCACTCCCAAGGCAATCCCGAAGCACTCAGCCATTAAAAACCCTCCAAGGGTCGCTATGAGTCGGATACCGACTCCACGGCACCTAACAACAAAAACAACAAACTCTGTGTATGTAGTTCAGATTATGACTCAGAGGTTAATGTTTATCTGAGCTTACTTATGGTCAAGGCTCCTCATAGGCATGATAGATGAACCAGAGACTGCACTCTGCTTGTTTTTTTACATAAAATATATAACTAGTTAATTATTGTACTTTGTTATTATAACAAATTTTTGTTATTCAATGTATGAACTGATATATTTAGAACATTTCAAGAAATATAAGTATTTAATCTAGCTCCTGATAATTGATACTTGTAAAATAATTATTCCTGAATTTTAGTCATCTGAAATTTATATCTCTGAGCCTCAGTTACCTTACCTAGAAAGTGAGAATGTTGTTACCTGCTTGGAAAAAAGTACATGGAGCCAAATGATCTGAAGTTCCTTCCAACCAAAATATGGAACAGTATGATTAAGACAGAGGATAACTTGATTTTAAAATAGTTTTCACTGGTTTCTCCAAATAGGTGCTTAATATTTATTTAATCAATATTTTCATGATGAGAGAAAAAACAAATTTGATGAAAACTATCCTTTACTTGAAGAAGAGCTTTATAAACAAGGGCATGTCTAGACTGGAAGCATCTGATATTTACTCCAGATTTTGTCTTGTTAAATGTTAAAAGCCCATATATATATGGGCTAGGATTTAGCTCAGTTGGTAGAATGCTGCGCTGCAGTCTCTGAGGTCCTGAGTTCAATTCCCAGCACCGCAAAAATGGGAGAAGGACCTGGCAACCCACTCCCAAGGCAATCCTGAAACAGTCAGCTATTGAAAACCCTATGAGGGTTGCTATGAGTCGGATACTGACTTGACGGCATCTAACAACAACAACAATTACAACATATTATAATTTATAAAGCTATAATGAAATATATTATAATTTCCAAAAACGTAATTAAATACAGCTGCCTCTCTCTCCCAACACTACTATGGCAACAGCAATAATATTACAGAAGAACCAGGTTAAATTTTTCCCAAGATAAGTGATAATATAAATAGCTTCCATGGAAGACACTCCTAGGGAAGAAACTTGTAGTCCATATCTGTAGTTCCCACTATCAGGTTAAACTACAAGCTAATGAAATAGAGTTCCAGGAGAGACTACATGTCAAGTCTTTAGGAACAAGTACAGAAATCTGCAAGTGCTCTACGACTAAGCTGCACCTCCAGCCCCTTTTCTATTTGTTACCTTGAGATAGTATCTCCCTAAATTACGCAGACTGCCTCTGACCTTGAATTTGTGATCCTCCTGCCCCCACCTTCTGAGTTGCTGGGATTATAGATGTGTACCACCCTACCCAGCCCTGAGTTTATTTTTTCTAAAGTAGACCTAATTTTGTCTCTCTCTTATTTCAAACCTCTGATGAATAACTCAGCCAGCTACATGCAATAACTTGAATGATCCTCAAACACTCATGTTGAAATTTAATTGCCACTGCAATAGTATTGAAAGGTGGGACTTTTATGAAGTAATTAGGCCAGGAGACATCAACCTCATGAATAGATTAAGGTGAGTGGGCCAGAAATGGATTAGTTATCTCAAGAGTGGGTTAGTCAGCACAGGAGTGGGCTTAGTTATAAAAGGAAGGAGTTCAGTATCCCTTTCCTCTGGTACACATAGATTCTCTCCACATGATGCCTTCCACAATGTTATGATGCAGCAAGAAGGCCCTCACCAAATAAAACTCCTCAGTCTTGGACTTTCCAGCCTGCAGGACCACAAACCAAATAAATGCCTCTTCTTTATAAATTACCCAGTCTGTGGCATCCTATTATACCATTACAAGTTGGACTAAGATATCACACCTGGACAGAATAAAATCCAAACACCTTGACCCAGCAAGAAAGGTATGAATTTTAAGAATATTCATTCTAAAGTGTGTAAAAATGTATGTTTATCATTTTATAACACAGCTGAATCACCATTTTGAGATTACATTCTACCAGAAAGCAGAAAACTGCTTTTAGGCAATTTCAGGTAAATTCAGTTACTTATGGATTAAGTTTAAACATAGTTCAGGATTTTCACCTCTCTATGCTTCTCCATTTTAATCTGATTAGTCTAAATCCAAGAAGCTTATGTATCTTCAATATAGGGGCCACAAAGAGGCAAAAACCGTCATCAATGTCTATCCTCTATCAAATTCTGGGAACATAATCCTAATCAAGTTCTTTACTGTCATCCCCTTACTAGACTATCAGGTGCTTAACTTAGAAATCTTCCTGTCTGGCCTCAGGTCATGTAATTCATGCTTCTTTCCATCCTGGCATCTCCCTGCTGTGATTAACAGGTCTTTCCAAGTCTGCAGATTCTTCGTGTGGCCTATAAGAAAACTGCCAGGTGCTTCTCACTCCAGGTCCTATTTTAAAACATTTGTTATGTATTTGTAATCATTTTTCCTGTGTCTATCTTCCTCACTAGGATAATAATGCTAAGTTTGAGGACATATTCACTGAGGCATTCACTGATATGTTCTCTAAATTTAACACTGTGCCTTGGCTCAAAGGAAAAAATGGTTGCTGAATGAATAAAAATTGCTTCACAATCACTTGTGCTGATCCTCCAAGCTTCACACACACACACACACACACACACGGGGAGGAGGAGGGAGAGAGAGAAAGCATAGGGTGTCATGGAAGTACTTAATAGTGAATACGAACTTAATCTGAGTTTATAAGTGTAGGTCTATCTGAGGAAGTGCTATTTAAATACTATAACTATGGAACATTTAGCTCCCACCTCAGTCCTCTTCCAAATAAACTCACATGCATGATAATTCATAGACAAATATATGTACTTTATACCAGTGATTTTAAAATGTCTTTCAAGTACTGGGATTTTTCAGAGATGACTCAGAGGTGGCGATGGGGAATGAAGGGGACCTCAAGAGGGCATGGGTCTAGGTTCCTGATAAGCAGAGTAATGATCCTCAAAGGTATACACATCCTAATGCTCGGAGTCTGTGAATATGTTACCTGATGTGGCAAAAAATTCTTTGCAGTTGTAGTTAAGGTTAAAGATCTTGACAGGCTTACCTATAGTATTCTGGTAGGCCAAATCAAACACATGGGTCTTTGAAAGTGTAGTACCTTCTCAGTTGTGATCAGAATAGACAGGACAACAAAAGAAAGGTCAGAAAGATATAATATTCCTGGCTTTGAAGATGAAAGAAGGACATCATGAGCCAGGAACGGTGGACAGCCTCTAGAATCTATAAAATGCAATAAAACAGATTCTCACTCAGATCTGATGGAAAAGAACATGGCCCTGGTGACTCCTTGATTTTACCCCAGTGACCTCTAATGCTGAAAGATAATATATTTGTGTTGTTTTAAGCCATTAAATGTGCTGTCCTTTTGCTAATGCAGCCATAGAAAACTATTATAGTTCCCACACTCTCTTACTTCAGACCTCAACATTTATGCATTTTCAATAGTGGGGTTCTACAGAAAAGTCCATGTAAGGTAAGGATTCCAAAATGCTCTTCCTTGCTTTCTCAAATATGCTTTGACATCTTTATTCATCCTACTGTCTCTGCCTAGACTCCCTCACCCCCAACCACTTAGGTCCTCTCAACACTCTTCTTGTCATCTTTCAAGAACCACCTCAGTTACACCTCTTCTCTAACTTCCTCTACCCTATTTACCCCAGGAAGAATTATTCCTTCTACTCAGTTTCATTATGTCTCAAATGTGCTTTACCTTTTGAATTTATTATAAATTGACAAATCCTGAGGGACAAAGATCATATCTCATTTACATCTTTCTAACAAGGCATCTGGTCTAGGGTTTGCACCCACAGTAGACATTTATTCTTTGACCACTTTGTCTAAGTGAGCTTTTGCTTATTGTATCATCAGTCACAGTCTCCATTTCTTTCTTTCATAGCATATATGATAACTTTTATTTCTGTATTTTTTCTCAATTTGTTCTTCAGCTTTCCCACCAAACTAACTTTTAGAAGGACATGCCAACCCTGTTACCCTCTGCCATGGTGCCTGCCACAATGTGGGTTATTACATACAAAAAAACAATAAAGTACATAGAGAATCAATATGCTGTTGAATATGTTTTGTATAATTTAATTAGTATCCAGTAAAATGAGATGTATTTGCAGAGGTAATCCTAAGCATAGATGTTGGGAATTACAGAAAGAGGACTATAGCAAAATGGCCAGAGATCATGTCCAGCTGCCCTTTCTCTACTTATGGTCCCTAACTCCGCTGTGATTAATAGGAGGAGCCAGGTCAAATCTCACTGAAGCAGCTGCTCGCTCCCAAGAGAGTAAATAAATGGAGTCCTGACACACAGCTCTGAAAGGTTGCCAACTTCAAATAAAACTTATCACTGTGTATTGGAGGAATTTACTTGAGAATAATTAGTACACTTCAGTGCATCAAAAGTGACCAAATCCAGAACATTCCTATTGAGACAGATAACTTTGTTCTCCAAAACTCATCAAAGCTGCTTTTCAATTTCAGTGGTAAAATCAATACAATGAACAAACACCCATATTGCATATTGGATGACTTTTACTAAGTTTGTTGTTTTGGTAAATAATGAATTGCCACAGATTTAGTGTTCATATCTACTCATTAGGAAATCCTAGGGAGAAATGTGCTCCTTTCAAAGCTGTTACCTAATATAAACACATCTATGGGGAGGAAGCCTGTAACAGTAACACTGTGGCGTCCAATCCTGTCAAATCTCGAAAGCTAAGCAGGGTTGGGCCTGGTTAGTACTTGGATGGGAGACCTCCTGGGAATACCAGATGCTGTAGGCTTGAGATAAGGACCATGCAACACACTGCCAAAAAAACTATTAGCCTCTGAAAACCCCATGAAAAGCAGAGAAGCACTGACAATAGTGTTTCATCTGTTGTGCATAGGGTCACTATGAATGGGACACATACTTGATGGCACCTAATATCAGCAACATGGGGGGGAAGGACTGGGGTTTAGTTCAGTTGGTAGAGTGCTGCTTTGTCCTTTCTGAGGCTTTGGGTTCGATCCCCAGCATTGCAGAAATGAAAGAAGGACTTGGCAGCCTACTCCCAAAATAAACAGCCATTGGAAACCCTATGAATAGCAGAGAAACAGGAACATAATGCTGGGCATGGCACAGTGTTGGGGAGTGTTTCATTCAGTGGTATATAGGGTCACTATGAGTCAGATCCAACTTGACAGCACCTAACAACAACAGGGAGGGTGGAAGCATTTTAGGCAGATTATTCTTCTAAGTTTTTTTCTTAGCCAACGCCAGCCTTAGAAAGAAGCAAGATACACAGCAACTTGTTCTTGTTGTCAGGTGCCGTTGAGTCGGTATCCAACTCATAGCGACCCTCATAGGGTTTTCAATGGCTGAGTGCTTCGGGATTGCCTCAGGAGTGGGTTGCCACGTCCTTCTCCCATTTTTGCGGTGCTGGGAATTGAACTCCGGACCTCAGAGACTGCAGCGCAGTGCTCTACCCACTGAGCTAAATCCCAGCACACAGCACCTAGCATAGTGAAATTTAAGAATCATGAAGATATGCCCTGAAATACAGCACTACCTAAAAGTACAACATTTGACAATCATTCCTCTAATTTAAAGCTGTGTTCTACCCCATGCAGTTAATAAATATCTTGGTGCTGGTGGTGTAGCTCAGTGGTAGGGCATGTGGTTAGCATGTACAAGGCCCTGGGATCAATCCCAAGCACCAAATAAAAATAAAAAATAAACAAATAAATAAATAAAATAGATTTAAATCATTAAATATTTGGAATAGGAAGCTCTAGTCCATACCTGTGAATAAGGTTATATGATTCTTGTTTTAGAACAAGCTTTATGTGAGACATGCCTGCAGCCGTACCACTGTGGTGTCTGAACTCATCAGATCTCAGAAGCTAAGCAGGGCTGGGCCTGGTTAGTACTTGGATGGGAGACCACCTGGGAAAAGCAGGTGCTGTAGGCTTGGGAGAAGGACGTGGCAAGCCACTCCCCACCTCAAAAATCAATCATTGAAAACCCCATGAATAGCAGCCATAGCCCTGTGGCATCCAATCTTGTCAGATCTCGGAAGCTAAGCAGGATCAGGCCTGGTTAGTAGTTGGATGGGAGACCTCCTGGGAACACTAGGTGCTGTAGGCTTGGGAGACAGACCCAGCAAACTACTCCCAAAAATCAACCTGCCATTGAAAACTCTATGAACATCAGAGAAGCACTGACAATAGTGTTTCACCTATTGTATGTAGGGTTGCTATGAGTCAGACACCGACTCAATGGCACCTAACAACAACAATTATGTGAGACACAGTGCAATGCCTTCTTGGAGGAAAATTACAAATTCCTTTTTGAAACAGGGCCCCATGCTTGACAGTACATAGGACCAGGCTATTCCTCAGAAAAGTTTTAAAGCAGATCATGTTTTTTAAAGTTTCCTCAGCAACCTTTTTCTGGGTTCTCTCTCATAGGTACTTGAACTCTTAAGAAAAAAAATGTAAAGGCTGTAAAAGCAGTCCTCTGCTTGGCTTTATATCTGATTGTGAAATAAAAAAAACTGATATCTATTAAAATGATGTAAGGCAGCAGGAAATTGTTGGTAAGGGAATTTAGGATAGGAATTATGATTTAGATGGTTGCCACAAATTCCCAAAATTAGGTAGCCATCCCCTTAATCCAATGGCCAACTTTAGCATTATGAAAAGTGAGATGATTTATTCATTTAATACAGCATAGAGTACCAAATGACAGATAATATAATCTTGTAAAAAATGTTTAACCTGAATCTAAGCAAGTCTTTTCAGGAAATAAAGGGGCTAGAGAAACCAATCAAGTAGCACTTCAAGTTCAAGAAGGCCTAGAAAACAACTGGCCTACTCTTTTCAGAATTTTTTTTTAATTTTTTTTTAATTTTTCATGCTTGGGATAGAACCAAGGACTTTCAGTATGCTAAGTATATATGTGTTCTATCACTAATCAAAAACCCCAGGCCAGGAAGTTCTTACAATGTTGTTGATGTTGTTAGGTGCTGTCAAGTTGAGTCCAACTCACAGTGACCCTACATACAACAGACAAAACACTACCCAACACTGGGCCATGCCCAGCATTCTTATCAGTGCTTCTCTGCTATTCATAAGGTCTTCAATGGTTGGTTGTTTTGGGGGGTGGGTTGCCAGTTCCTTCTCACAAGTCTACAGCATCAGGTATTCCCAGGCGGTCTCCCATCCAAGGACTAACCAGGCCCAACCCTGCTTAGTTTCTGAGATCTGACAGGATCTGATGCCAAAATGGCACAGCTGCAGGCAAATTTTTATAAGAGGAGAAAGGAATTATTCTGCATTAAAATATAGTTATTATAACAATCAGATTCAATATATGGTACTGGATTGTATCACGATTTGAAGATCAGATCATAAAGAATATTTTGAGTATAACTGAAATTTGAGTATACATGGGCATTAAGTAACATCAAGGAATTGCTAAATTTTAGCTATGCTGATGTTATTTTGACACTGAATGGAAAATATTATTTTTAAAGATGTATGCCAAAATATTTATGAATAAAGTATCATAGTGTCTATAATGTACTTTATCATACAATAAAGTTCTGAAGTTATACCATACTGATTATTGCCTATTGACTTGTGCTTAAAGACAATAGAAATGCTCAAAAATTTGACCATATATTTCCAATAGAAATAAGGGATTATGATTTGAGTTTTTCTATGCAAAGGACTCTTATATTCCTTAAATATAACAAATGAAAGACAGAATATAGTATTGAATTAGCTTGCAAGAGACATTCCACAATTAGTATTTCTGTACAGATATTCCACAGAGTTAAAAATGACACATTCTATTTATCTCATAGCTTAAGTAAACCAGTATATATTCAGCTACACCAAGAATAGACAGAATTTAAAGAGCAGAATATTAAAACTCAGGGCCCATGAACAACTATTTAAAGAATGGTGCTTCTGAAAACAAGAAACTAAAACAAGATTGAGGGTCAATGCTGCTATATATTGTTACAGAGGTCTAATGAGATATAAGCTTACAAGACTCAGTAGAGACAATGGTGTGAAGATTAAGGTTGCAGGCTCTGGAACCTACCAGAATCCCGTGTATGCCACTTCTTAGTTGTGTTTTCACAGCCAATAGTTAATTTTTAGAGACTTGGCTCCCCCTCTATAAAATAACAAGTTGCCCCACAGTTCCATTGTGTGATTAATGAAATAATGCCTATCAAATGTTTATGACAGTGCCTGGGACAGCAGTTGATTACTGGGAACTATTTTTTTCTTATCTCTAAATCAAAGGCTTTTAATCACTGATTCATTGATAGGCTTCGGGAAGTCCATTATCCCTATGAAATTGAATGTAAAATTTTGAGAACTCTCATTTTCTGGAAAGAAGGCCCTTAATTTTTAATAAGATTCTCAGAGGTTGGCAACCACCTCAAACTTTTAAGATTCACTGCTCAAAGGCATTATCCTAATCAATTCCAGATATATAATGTCACTATATTGATTATGGAGACTGATTGCCAAGTATTACATGTGTCCTGTCACAATGTTGTTATCATTTCTCCTAACAGCACTTGGCTTTGCTAAGTATCAGCAGCCAAGAGAAATCAGGAAGATTGATGAAAGATAGGTCACAGAGAGACCTGTTCTTGGGAGCAGGCTCAGCAAGATTGTACACAAAGGGCAGTGGTATTTTTTTTTTCCTGTCTAATCCTTGTTGGCTCCAGAGAGGGTGGCCCTGATTAATGCCTTGTTGTAACATTTTTAAAGGTCAGCCTATGTAATGAAGGTACCATGGCATAGCTACATCATTAGCAAGACCACCCTTGGCCAGCAAAATGGCATAATACTTGTCTGAAATTCACACATTACCCAGAAGGCTTTGGCTTCCTGAAAATGTTAGTAAATTTTTTAAACCTCTTGGTAATAATATTCAAGAACCACAATTTTAATCTGGTCCTGCTTCTCCAGCACTGCTGCTAAAATCTCCTGCAGGCAAATCCCTGCAGAGTCTGCAAATTTGTCAGAAAGAAGACATGTCTATAATCAACAATTAATCCTATTGACCATGATTAACACTTTCATACTCCAGCCTATCAGTTCTGAATGCTATGTCATGATTCCACATGTCACTACACAACCCTCAGAGGATTACAGTCTCTTTCAAATCTTCTTTCAGAGGAGCTCTAAGAATATGACACATAGGTCACATTCATTTTTAAAATGTTGCTTTTTCCAACTCAATGACATCGTTTTCATCTATGATGTGATTCTACTTTATATTTGCAATGGCCTGGTTTCATATAATTCTGTGTGGACACAGCCATCAGAATTTGGTGGTCACATAATATGTCCTCACAGAAACAGAATTAAAAGTCAAAAACAGTCCATTTCTGGGCATGCAAAGAATGTGAGTTTGGACATGGCAAGTCACTTGTACATTTGACAAGTACTTATTCAGCACTTGCCAAGTTCTAGTCACTGTATTAAGTTCAGAAGACACATAATAAAGATATTCTTTCTACCCTCAAGGAGGTTACAGTCTAGAGAGGCTATAAACATGTAAGCAAAGAATGTCAATACAGTACAATAAAAGGTAATTACAATAGAAGTAATTGCACCATAATCATCAGAGGAGGCTTTGTAAAGGAGAAGGCATCTCAACTAGAAATTACCTAGGTGTATATGTGTATTGTGGAGTGTTACCAACACAGGAAATAGCATGTGCAAAGGCTCAAGGTAAAAGAGAGAGTAGAATATATTTGTGGAATGACAAGTAGTTACATGGTTATTTTATAAAAGTCAAGAGAAGAATTGCAAGAGCTGTAGCTAACAAAGACAGGACAAGTCAGATCATAAAGGTTCTTAGAAGCCCTAATATGGTACTTAAACTGTCTAGAAGGTAAAGAAAATATTAAAGAGTTATAAACCACACAAACATGACAGGAATTGAGTCTTATAAAGCAAAATACGGGCTGGGATTTAGCTCAGTTAGTAGAGCACTGCTCTGCACTCTCTGAGGTCCGGAGTTCAATTCCCAGCACTGAAAAATGGGAGAAGGATTTGGCAATCCACTCCCAAGGCAATCCTGAAAACAGCCTCTGAAAACCCTGTGAGGGTCACTATGAGTCAGACATGACTCAATGGCACCTAACAACAACAACAAAGCAATATACAAAATAGCTTGACGTAAGGCATGATTTAGGGCAGCAGGCCAGTTTGAAGGTTGTTACAACAATCTAAGCAAAAGATGTTGCTACAAACTAAGCTCTCTGATATTGAAGTGGATGCTGTCCTATACCACCAATAACCCCCCTTCAGAACCAAGGTGCTCATTTCCCCAGTTGCTAGGAATGTTGACTGTTTATGGCCCCCAGCTGAATCCCTCAACCAAGTGGAGCTGACTTTTACAATGTTATGTCCTCTCTCCATGGGAAGCTGACAGCTAACACTAGGTAATATAGGCATTCAAAGGCCTGTGACCAGCCCTTACTTCAATTCAAGACAACTTTGAAGGACCACCTTAGCCCCTGAACTCCCTATGGAATGGGTTGAGGTCTTTGTTGGGACAGCATTTTAGTTCAGCTGCCCCTTCTGCGCAATCTAACTTCACTCACTTCCTTACAGATTCATTCCTAAGACTGCTTCTCAAAAAATTTCCTGCAAGCAAACCTCTGACTAGCTCTGTTTCCAAAGGACCAGACCAAAGAGAGAAACCTCAGTAGTTCTTATCTGTAAAATGAGAAGGTGGATTGGATGTTTACTATAAATATTTGCTGCTTGTCATATCATTTCATGGACTTTAGGATTCTCTGACAATTCTTACAGCTGTTTCAAAACAGCGGGAAATTGATAGGACAGATGCTTAATTTTAGCAACCCCAGCAGGACTCACCACAGTAATTAGAAATGTTTGACAACATACCACCCACAAATCTTGGACCCAGTTGGTGTTGACATTGTCTACTTTTATAGATATGAAATTCTGTATGGCTTCTATGCAAAAGCTTGCTTTAAAAAAAGGCTGCTACTCCCTGTGGACCAGCATGAACAGTGCTGTTATCTTTTGCTGATACCAGAACTAAAAGCAGTAAGTCCAGCACTTTTCTAAATGCACTGCAAAGCTAAATGTGTGATTAATATATCAAGTTGAATATTGCTTCTATGACTCTCTTTCCTCTTCAAAAAAGGTCCCTCAGCAAAATACAATTGAAATGCAGAGCTAATATAGCTATACTTCACTTTTATCAATGGTGATCCATTCCTAAATTCTAAATTGTGTAATTCTGACCATCTCAGTACAGAGGTTGCACATAGACTTTCCAAGATTTATGAAGGACATTTTCCTGCAAAGAACTTTTCTAAAGCATGCATTTCCAAAATGCAATACTGATTTTAGAATCTGTAAACTGCAAAGAATTTCCAACATTTACACCTGGAGTTTTTAACCTAAGGACTCTGGAACCGTGGGTCAGTTTCAGGGAGTCCATAAAACCTGAAAGTTTTGTGCAAAATTTTGCAAGAGACACCATTGCTGTTATCAGAGTATACAGTCCAATATATAGGAGGTTTGTAGCACCTGAAAGGGTAAGAACAATAGTCTACACCAAACATACTGCTTCTTACTTGAAAAAGTAAATTTTAGAGAAATGAGGCTTAGATGACTTACCCAAGGTCAACTAATTTATTAGTAGCTCAACTGACACAAGAATTCTTGTTTTCTTCCTTTTAGTCCAGTGACCTTTCTGCTACATTAGGCTTTGAAGGCACTTCAAACCAAGGCATCATTCCTAGTACATTATAATTTCCTCCCTTTATCATACCAATACTTTCCTACTGCCAAGAAAATGTTTCCCCAAAGGAAACCAAAGCCTTCTGCTAGTCAGAGTAACTTTTATAATACCTTCTATTTATCTAACATTGTGTAGTTTTCAAAGAACTTTCATACAGATGATTACATTTGATTTGAGCCTTAAAGCCTTTTCAAGGTAAGAAGGTACAAGTTAAAAGCATAGTCTTTGGAATTGGGCAACTGGACATGGAATCCTACCTCCACTACTATCACCAAGGGCTCTCTGAGCAAGTTACCTAGTTCTTTGTGCCTCAGCTGCCTCACTTGAAAAATGAGGATAATGATTCTACCTACATCATGAACCCACTATAAAACTAAGTGGGTTAATACACGAAAATCACATGGGGGGACCACTATACACCACATATTTAGTAAGTATTGGCTATTATCATTATTCTTATTTTATATTTACCAATGAGGATATTGAGAAGCAATATTATATCACTTCCTAAAATGTGCCCTGTGAATAGTGGATCTAGGACCTAAAAATAAGGTGCTTCCACCCTAACCCAAAACTTTTTCCATGTACAATATGTAGAAATCTGTGTATAAATATAACAACCATAAAGCAATCAATCTCAATGATTAAAAACAGCTATTAAAGTTGGGCACTGTGATACATGCCTGTAATCTCAGATACTCAGGAGGCTGAGAAAGGAGGATCATGAGTTCAAAAATGTAGGAAGCCTGCACAGTTTAGTGGGACCCTGTCCCAAAATAAAAAATAAAACAAGGGCTGGGGGTGCAGCTCAGTGGTAGAGCCCTTGTGTAGTACAAGCAAGGACCCTGGTTCAATTCTCTTATACTGCAAAAAAAAGCTATTAATTTATTTGTATTTGGTGATAAACCAGATATCATCATTGAATATCCAAGTATGAAATTCTGAATCTGTCCTGAGAATCACTTTCTATTCCCTGTTTTTAAATGCATAGAAAAGAAAATCTAAATAATTGAATATCTAAGGTCCTCTCTCTCTCTCTCTCTCTCTCTCTCTCTCTCTCTCTCTCTCTCTCTTCCTCCCTCCCTCCCCCCCACTCTTTCTGCCTGCAGTGATACCACTGTGGCATCTGATTCTATCAGATCTCAGAAGCTAAGCAGGGTTGGGCCTGTTTAGTACTTGGATCGGAGACCGCCTAGGAACATCAGGTGCTGTAGGCTTGGAAGGAGAACCTGAAAACCCACTCCCCCAAAAAACAATCTGCCATTGCAAACCCTATGAATAGCACAGAAGCACTGACAATAGTGTTTTGCCTGTTGTATGTGGGGTTGCTATTAGTCAGACTCTGACTCAATGGCACTTAAAACAACAAGGTTCTTTTTAAGGCACATTCAGCATGTCCCTCAAGCAAGATTTTTTAATAAAATATGTTGAGCATAGTCACTTATAGAGAGGAATTTGGTTTAAATGAAGTAATATGCACTTTTAAAAACTAGCCAAGAAGAAGCATGTGACCTTAGAAATACTTTCAAGAAGCTCAAAAAGGTCCAAATCATATCCCCAAGTGATTACTGAAGCCTGTACTTATGGTGTGCTGAAAATCAACAAGGCCTCAGACACGCAGAGCCAGAGTGCTCTTGCCTCCTGATGAAAAGAACAAGGAGGCCTCAGTCACTTCTCTTTAATCTGTGCAGTGGCCACTTCAGCTCCACTAACTCAGTACTCCCAAATGCACTTGGGCTGAACGAGCCTTTTAAATACCTTTCTTAATTACCAAAAAATACTTTATAAACTTCTCTACCCAAATTCTTTTACACTTTATAGGCTAGATGGGCTAGATTGTATGAAATGCATCCTTCTGTTTTTTGCAAAAGCAATCCAAAGAGCAGCGGACATCCTCTTCAGTGATAGATTAGTAGGCAAGTTACAACATGCAAGATTAGCAGAAGCCTATAGTTCTTGTCTTTGAACACATACCTATTCTATTGCTTTGCAAAGTTCCATGTGTAATGTGTTTTTCAAAGACTGTCTATACTTGGTCCCAATTAAGAGGCCCTGACTAAACTAATAAAAGGGTAGCATTATGAATGTGAGAAGATTTTTTTAACCTTAAATTTTCTCCCCTGTAAAACCATTCAATTTTTCCCATGTCATGGATACCTGTGATGTCTATTAGTTGCTTTCTATAGTGGCTTTGTACTTTCCTATAACAGAACATTCCAAATTAAGCCATATTTGGAAGACAACAGTTCCGTCCTAATTCTCTTATTTTTCAAGGCAACATGGCCCAATGTGTTTATTATAAAGCCAAAAAAGAAGCTATGCTTATCCTATTGGCATTTAGAAGAAGGGAATGCTGGAGCCAGGGTCAGTCCTAGGTATAAGACTATACTAAGAAACCATGGGGCTGGGATTTAGCTCAGTGGGTAGAGCGCTGCGCTGCAGTCTCTGAGGCCCCGAGTTCAGTTGCCAGCACCGCATAAATGGGAGAAGGGCCTGGCAATCTACTCCCAAGGCAATCCCGAAGCACTCAGCCATTGAAAACCCTATGAGGGTCGCTATGAGTTGGATACTGACTCGACGGCACCTAACAACAATAACAACAAGAAACCATGATTGGATTTAAAGCCTACAAATATCCCTCTAAACCAGGGATGTCCAACCTTTTGGCTTCCCTGGGCTGCATGAAGAGGAGTTGTCTTGGGCTGCATGTAAATTATACAATGTAGGTAATGTATATATATAATAAGACTTTTTACTTTTCTCATAAAGTTTAGAGAAATGAGAACAATATAAAGCTAGTGGAAAATATAACCTTGTGTTTGTAAAACTAATCTATCAATGTCTGATTCAATGGAAGTAGTCATAATTTTTAGTGAGTAGTCAAACAAATTTTGCAATGGTCAGTTCACAGCATCTAGAACTGGGTCGAATTACATTTTCAAAAACACTATCAGCAATTGCTGCATTTTACTTGCCAAGTTGCCAAAACATCATGTAATCTCTGATGCATTCTCAAGTGGCTTCGAACAGTTTAGAATCACTTCTAAATCAGCAAGATTGTACTCAACTGAGTGAAGAGCAATTGTACTAACCTCACTCATGTTACCAACTGTGACATATTTATTCTTATTTGAAGGTTGTAATTTGATACAATGACACAATCCCAGTATGTTGTAAAGAATCATAAGGTGTTATTCAGTAAATATGCACAGTATCACTTTGGAACTTCAAAATTGGAACTATGCATGAGGTCATGAAGAAAATAAGTGTTAAAAAACACATGATGTTAAAAGATTTTGTGGGGGCTGCATCCCTGTTTGTCCTGGGCTGCATGTGGCCCACAGGCCACAGATTAGATATGCCTGCTCTAAATCATCAGCTTGGTTAACCATCTCTCCTGCCTGAACAGCCAGCTATCACCCTCACTGCAAGCCCAATCCTGGCACAAGGCAGAAAGGCAGTGTAGTGGGATGGAAAGATCACTAACTAGATTACAACATCTGCAACTTGAGTCCTAGTGCCAGTTCTGCTGCAAATTAGCTATGCAACCCTAGGCAAATTACTTCTTTCCAGAGTGGTTTCCTCTTCTATAACGTTAGAGGGATGTACAAACCTAGTATTTTCCTAATTATCGCATGGTAAGATAAACAGCCCTACACCAGCAATTTAGTATCTAGTTTGTAGTACTCCTGGTTACATTATGACTTTGAGATTCCAACATCCCAGTAACTGTGTCGGTGTATCTTGTTTTTCTATACACAAGGCCTCTCCAGGAAATCCAATTCTCACAGTGACTTAATATATGCTCTCCTGATCCACTATCAGCATGAGTGGGTCCTCAGTTTTTATGCTGACCACCCCATCTGACACTCCTCTAGCTTCACCACACCAGGTGCCAGCTATCCAAATTCCATTGACTACCTGCCATGTACCAGCCAGGGTAGATATTGTAGCATCTGAATTTGTTGTGTGTATCAGTTGGTTTGTTGGTTTGTTGGTTGGTTTGGGGCCAGTAAAACTTGTATATCATGAATCTTCCCATCCTCCACACAAGAATAATGACATTCTATATTTAGACTTCTCTCAAATACATGCTAACAACTCTCTACTTCAAAGATTTGCTCTCATATTCGTATCCCTCAACTCCCTGGCCACTTTGGATTCATCTTCCCGAGTTCATCACACCACTTCCCAGGTTCCCATCCTTACACGTTTTCAGACTTTTCCAGTCCTTGCTTGGAAGCTGACCTCTTGTTTCTAGGGTCGTTTTTCTGACACACAAATATTTTCAGTCTGAGGCTGCCCCCTCAGAGGAAAAGAGAAACTTGTCTTACTATCCCCTTACTGGCAGGTTCTTGTGGGGACCCAAAAACAAGGTTGGTGGATACAATGATATTTTGAATGCATAAATAGCAATTTGTGGAGTGCAAGCCAGCATGTGCTGTGATTGTTCAATTCCTTGATATCCATACCATGCAGCTTATTATTATAAATATCATCTTTCCATAGGCCTTTCTTCTGAGCACCTCTCTTTTTTCCACTTGAAGTCTCATATTCTGTTCTTCCTTCTGTCTCTACCTCATCAGTGTGAAATAGAAAATGAATATCAGTTTTATATTTTTACTCATCTTTCTTCTCCATTAACAATTGAGTGTTTCCATAAGGCTCTTTGGATTTATTGCCCCACCATGCCCTTTTAAGATTTAAGCATAATATTCTAGAAGTGTTAGGCAAAATCCTACAGATATCCATCTCCCCATGACCCAAGATTCTCTGATTATTCTATCACACATTAATCTAGGTTATACTAGGAAGGGGCTTTACAGATGTAACTATACTTGTGAACCTAAGATAGGACAGTTAGCCTGGATTATCCAGGTGTTCCCAGTCTAATTACATAAACCCTTAAAATAGAGAATCTTTCCTAGATGAATTCAGAAGAAGTAGAAACGATAAGGTAAAGAGTGAAGTCAGGAAGATTATGCCATGAGAAGTATATTCAACTGGCTATTGTTGGTTTTGATGGGAGTCACAAGTCAATTTCTAAAAGCTGAGAATAACTCTCATCACTATAGCAAACAAAGAAATAGGTACCTTGGTCCTACAGCTTCACAGAACTGAATTCAGCAAAACAATCTGAATGCATGGAATAGATTCTTCCTTACAGCTTTTGACAAAGAATGCAGCTTGACTATCACCTTGGCATTATCTTGTGAGACCCCCTAAGCAATGGAAATATATGAACTATATTGTTCCCTGCTTCTAATTTATAAAATTGTGAAACAATGAATTTGTGTCATTCTAATTCACTAAATTTATAAAAATTTGTTACAATGGCTATAGAAAAATAACATATCAGAATAAATATTTCTGAATGTTCAAAATTAGGTTTCTTTATATTATAGTTAAATGTTTTCAGCTCTTATAGACCTCTCTATTAAGTTAAAAATATCTGTCTTTACTGCTTCTGTTTTCATTTTTATTTGAGGTCCTGCCTTTCTGCTCAAATCTTCATTCAATACCCACTCTCCCATACCAGAGTCCTCATCATGTATGTAAAAAGACATTGGTCTCTCCTGTGCCCAGCCTCAGATCCAAGCAGGGTGCTACCTCCAGACATGGTCTATAGAAAACTCACGTTGCAAAGCTTCATGCATATTCTTAATTTCAAAATTATATTTTGCTGAAGGTGATGCAACCTCAGGCCAAAGTTTAATGTTCCACTCTACCTTCTCTTTCCTATCTATGTCTCTCTCCCTCTCCTCTTCTTAAATGGCCTTGCCACTATATTTTCTGTTGTGTCTTCCCTAAACTCCATACTCAGGTGTATGCTAGAGAGTGAAAATTTTTCTTCAAAAAATAGCATTATAAAACTGTTTTGAGCAATGCAAACCACAGCTTTTTGTAAAACATTGGACCTGTTCTTATACAACCATGGTAAATCCACTGTCTTGCTTATCTCATTGTAAAGTTAATTTGTCTAAAATTTACTTTTGCTTCTTTAGTGAATATCCTCTTTGTAGAGACCCTTGGGAGGAAAGTGAGACAAGGAACATAGGGGCAGCCCATTTTCATGTTGTCATATTTGGGCTAAATTTTCATCTCATCTAGGTTCATATTTTCTTAGTATAGAGCCTAATTTCATCAAATATGCAAACCTGCCTAGGTAGGGATTGAATTGGTATGAACTCTGAGTTGATTGAATACATATGAGTCAATTAGCATTTCAAGCAAGTATCAAAAAAGCTAAGGAAGATTTCTTCTTTTACATCTACCAGTGTCAATTGAAAGACTTCAGAGAATACAGGATCCTAATTGCCCTGAAAAGTTAAAGGGAAGGGATGAGAATGAATTTGATTAGAATTTGAGAGGAATATATTTTCATTATAAACTGGGATTATTGCCATACAGGTGCTATGATTTTCTATAAAAATCAGTATTTGAGTTTTCTAAAATATTTCATTTTCTTTTATGGATATATACCCATACATCGTTGCCTCACAGACATAAAACATTCTTTAGAAGCCTCTATAGAAGCAAACTGGCCTACTTACATGACCTCAGATAAATGGACACTGGTGATGCTAATTTCATTACATTAGGACAAAGGTTTAAAAAGAAAAAAAATGTAGAATGTATGCAGTACTTACAGATTGCTTACTCCTTACCTAGGTATTTAAATAGCCTGCGAAAATTCAGCATGAGCCTCTCTAAGGCAACTAGCATATTTAGTTTCAACCTCCATATCAAAAATAATCTTGCAAGACTTCTGGGAAGATGGCAGATTAGAAGAAGCCTCCAGTGGGATATGGTGGCACACAACTGTAATCCCAGCAAAATGGGAAACAGAGGAAGGAGGATCACAAGTTTGAGGCTGGAGGCAGCCTGCATAATTTAGCAAGACCCTGTCTCAACATAAAAAATAAAAAAAATGGGCTGAGGGTGCATCCCAGTGGGTAAAGTACTTACAAAGTATGTGCACGGCCCTGGGTTCAGGCCCCAGGTACTGCAAAAAGCAAATATAAGAAAATTCAAACCATTCTTTGTATCCTATGAGATCACAAGAGAAACAAACCAGAAATCAATAGCAAGAGAAAATAGAAAATGGTTACAAATACTTTGAGATTGAACAACATACTCTTGAATGATCAGTGGGTCATTGAAGAAATCAGGGAAGAAATTTTAAAATTCCTAGAATAAAAAATGAACACACAACCTATAAGAAAATTTGGAATACAATGAAGGCAGTTCATTGAAGGGAAATTTATACCTATGAGTGCTTATATAAAATCAGAGAAAGCCCAAATAACCTAGAAAAATAACAAGTCAAGAAATAAATAAGATCAGGGCAGTAATCAATGAAAAGGAAACTGAAATAATATAAAGAATCAACGAAAGGAAAAGTTGACTCTTTGACAAGATAAACAAGAGTGACAAACTCTTGTTGTTGTTGTTGGGTGCCGTCGAGTCGTATCCGACTCATAGCGACCCTCATAGGGTTTTCAATGGCAGATTGTTTTCAGGATTGCCTTGGGAGTGGGTTGCCACATCCTTCTCCCATGTTTTTAGTGCTGGGAATCAAACTCTGGACCTCAGAGACTGCAGAGTGGCGCTCTACCCACTAAGCTAAATCCCAGCCCTGACAAACTCTTAGCCAAACTAATAAAATGAGAGAGAAGGTCCAAATTAATAAAATTAGAGATGAAAAAGAGGTCAGTACAACAGATACCAATGGTATACAGTGGCTCAGCAGAGATAACTTCTAGAACGTGTACTCCCCCAAAAAGGAAAACACAGAAGAAATAAATTTGTTAACACATGAGCTACCAAAATTAAATCAAGAAGATATAAATAATTTAGGCAGACCTGTAACAAGTAGTGGGGCTGGGATTTAGCTCAGTTGGTAGAGAACCACTCTGCAGTCTCTGAGGTCCCCAGTTCAATTCCCAGCACTGCAAAAATGGGAAGGCAATCCACTCCCAAGACAATCCTGAAACAATTAGCCATTGAAAACCCTATGAGGGTTTCTATGAGTTCAATATGACTTGATGGCACCTAGCAATAACATAAAAAGTAGTGAAATTGAGGGAATAATAAAGAATCTCACAATAACAACAACAACAATAACAAAAAGCCCAGGTCCTGGTGGCTTCACAGCCAAATTATACCAAGTATTTAAAGAAGAGTTAATACCTATCCTCCTCAAACTGTTCCATAACAGAGAAGCCAGTATCACACTGATACCAAAATCAGATAAGGACAAAACAAAGAAAACTATAGACCAATTTTTCTGATAAACACTGACACAAAAATCATCAACAAAATATTTACAACTTGAAAAGAGTGACACATAAAAAAGATCATTTACCATGAGAAAAGAGGTTTTATTCCATAGAATCAAGGCTGGTTCAACATATGCAAATTTAAATGTAATATAGCACATGTTGTTGCTGTTGTTATTAGGTGCCATCAAATAGGGTCTGACTCAGAGCAAACCTATGAACAAGAGAACGAAACACTCCCCAACACTGTGCCGAGCCAGGCATTATTGTCAGTGCTTCTCTGATATTCATAGAGTTTTCAATGGCTGATTGTTTTGGGAGTGGGCTGCCAGGTCTTTCTCCCTAGCCCATGGCACCTGGTATTTCCAGGTGGCCTCCCATTTAAGGACTAACTGGTTCTACCCTGCTTAGCTTCCAAGGTAAGACAGGATTGGATGCCAGGATGATACAGCTGTAGGACACTATCTCAATGCCATTTACCCCATGGCAAACATGTGTCCCAGACAGACAGATTTGGGAAACACTGGATACCTTATAAATCTGTCACTTGGAGAGTCAGAAACATAGGAGAGGTCCTGACAAGTCCTACAGCACTAACTTTTAAATAATAGTATTACCAAATATATAAGCCATTAACATATGTCAAGTTTCATGCAAAGCAATTTCTTGGCTTCAACTCATTTTAATTCAGTTCAATCAGCTTAACTAGGAATTTTCCAGATTTATTTTATTATTATCACTTTAAGTTTGACTTAAAAAAATACTTATTAACTTGTCAAGTTCCATGAAATGCTCCCTAGGAAGGAGGTCCTGAGGCTCACAATGTCTCAACAGAATTGTCTGGACCATGCTCCCAACAATCCACAACCCATTGCTGCTTATTCTCTATATCCATGACACAGGCTTGGGATGACTGGCCCCTGAACAGAGGGACCCTGTCCCCATGAAGATGAGTGACTGCACAAAGAAACATCCCTATGGAGTCTAGCTGGGCACAAGGATACAATACATCACATAAATAGACTCAGATGCAAAAACCGCAGCATCATCTACATAGATGCAGAAAAACCCTTTAACAAAGTTCAACATACCTTCATGATAAAAGCCCTGAATAAACTGGAATTAGAAGGAACATTCCTCAATATCATAAAGGCTATATATGACAAACCTATAGCAAGCAAATAGCCCATAAGCATACGAAAAAATGTTCAACATCCTTAGCCATCAGGGAAATGCTAATCAAAACTACACTGAGATTCCATTTCACCCCAGTCAGAACAGCCAGCATCAGCAAAATCAACAACAAATACTGGCAAGGATGTGGAAGGAAAAGGAATCCTTATATATTGCTGATGGGACTATAAATTGGTACACCCATTATGGAAATCAGTATGGAGGTTCCTCAGAAAACTAAAAGTAGAACTACTATATGATCCAGCTATACCACTCTTGGGCATATACTCAAAAGAATCCAAATCATCATACCATAATACTATAGAGACACCAGCCCTTCCATGTTCACTGTCGTATAGTTCACAGTTGCAAAGATATTGAATTACCCAGATGTTCAACAGATGAATGGATTTTAAAATGTGAAATATATATATATATATATATATACACACACACATACACAATGGAATAATATTTAACCACAAAGAATGAAATCATGTCATTCACAGGAAAATGGATGGAATTAGAGATCACCATTTTAAGCAAAATAAGCCAGAGTCAGAAAGACAAATACCACATATTCTCACTCATATGTGGAAGCTAGATTTACCTTAAAATGAAGACTATATATCTATATACATTTATATGCAAGAATGGAAAGCATAAAAGTCTAAAGCATATGTCTAAAGGGATGTATCTAAATGGAGAAGGAGCTTTGTGGGAGAGGGGTGGGAGTCACATGGGTGGGTAATGAGGCAGAGAACAAGTGTAAAATACATGATTCAACTGTATGACAATCCCATAATGAAGCTCATTATACTATATTCTAATTAAATAACAATAAAAATAATATTGGCCTTGCTGGAGTCCTTGGACTTTTTAATGTTATAGACCTCAAGATACACAGCCTCACTAATCCTTAGTTTCTCCAATGTTTCTAAACTGTAGGACATACTTTGCCCTCTGGCATTCCAGGACCTGGACATACCCTCAAAATAAGAGTTAGTGTTCAGGTAGCAGAGAGAAGGAATTATGCCTAAGTCCCTCAATGCCATCGGATCACTTATATATCACTTTATTCATTAGTATAAGTTACAAGTCAAAATGAGTTAGTTGACTAGTTATGGTTTTGTTTATAAATAATAAACAATAAGTTTCATGTACTTAGCCCCCTCACTTACTCACAACTGAGAGCAGCTAAACAAATACAGACATATGCTCAAATAGGCATTACTGTTCACTGGTGGCAACTCTCTGAAATTCAAGTGTAGCATCTGGTAGTAATGAAGCCAACTCCATAAGTATTTAAATTTGCAACTCCTGGCCTGTTAGTGATCCTAAAAAACATAGGTGCCTTCACTGGATGCTTCATGCTAGGTTTTGTCCAATTGTCTCAAGGTCACAAGAAAGTGCAGGACACTGGGTAAATATATATGAATAATATCTGAGTCCCTTTGATGTTTCTCTTCTAAAGTGTAGCTTGAAAAATTGCAAATCTAATGTCAATTCATAAAGAAGCAACTTCCTTGTCTTGAATTACCTGAAATTCTTCCCATGTAATTGGCTGCAAATCCCAGCCCCTCTCCCAATTATGGGGATAAGAAAGGGAAAGACAGAATTCAAAAATATGTAAGTATAAGAATCAGATTTTTCCAAAGGATGGTTTCAAGACTACGGACATCAATAGACCAAAGACTATAGCTCAAGAATGGAAATAAGAAAATTCTAATAGAAATTTGAGCCATGCCACTGACTTGTAATATGGCATGTGTCAAGTCAGTGGTATTTTCACTGTGCCTAAGTTTGCTGGCTCATATCTACCAGTAAGGCTGTCTGTCTATTCCTAGCAGCCTCTAATGCTTGCAGCATCTCTCTTTCATACTCTCATTTGAGAAGATTTCACCTTGGTCATTGGTGATGCTTGAAACAATATCACACCAGAATAGTTGCAAACTGAAGTGTGTCACTGGCTACATCCTACTGCTGGGCCTCATGCTGTTCCACAGCTTGGTGGCCAGATATTAAAGAAATGACAGTCATTTGAGCAGCTCTGCTTTATAGACTATTCTTTCACATCTCTGTCTTATTAGTCCAAGGAAATAAGGTTTCCCAATATTTCAGAGAATCTCTGATAGAAAAAGTGCTTAAGGGTTAAAAATCACAGAGAAGATAAACTCAAGGAAATTTTTTGAAGTTAAAAGTGATACGTAGAGATTCATTTGCCAACATGGCTATTTTCAAGACACCAAACTTAACTCTAGGAACAAAACAAAAACATAGAAAATGGAATAATGAATTGTGCTAGAAAGAGTGATACCAAGCCAGGCACAGTGGCATATGCCTATAATCCCAGCGACTCTGGAAGTGGAGGCAGGTGGATCACAAGTTCGAGACCAGAGGCAGTCTGTGTAACTTAGTGAGACTCTGTCTCAAAAAGTAATAAATGGGCATAAGGTGTAGCTCAGTGGTACAGCACTTGCAGAGCATGTAAGCGCAAAGCCCTGGGCTCAACCTCCAGTACTGCATAAAAAAAAAGTGATACCAGTACAATCTGTTGAGACAAATCAAATAGTTCCTCTTATTCCCGCTCCCCCCTAATTCATGGCCATGTGTAGGAATGGCTCTGAAGCAAAACAGTAGTTACCTGTTTTCTAATCTCCTTGGTATCCTCTCTGAGTCTCTCCTCTACTCTGAAAAGGATCCTGAACCATGCCAATATCCCCACATGCTTTTAAATTTGTCCTCTAGTCCCTCCTAAATAAATATTTTTCCTATAAGTCAAATCATCTGGGGCACTTGTTAAACATACAGGCACCCAAATCTATCCTCTAGAGACTCTGACTTTGACTATTTAACAAATACCCCTTTGCAATTCTATGATCAGGCCAGTTTGGAAACCTTTGCCCTAAAGTCTTCTACATCCCTGTCACTGAAGTCACAATGTAGCGTTGGCATCACCTAACAACTTGTTAGAAATAAAGATTCCATTTTGAGTTAATTCTCATGCATATTGCGAGATGTGGGTCGGTTTTCATTTTTCTGCACACGGATGTCCATGTTTTCCAGCACCATTTATTGAAAAGGCTATGCTTTTTCCAGTTTACTTGCTTTGCTTCTTTCTCAAAAATCAGGTGGCTATAGGTGTGTTGAGGTATTTCTGGGTCTTCTATTCTCTCCCACATGTCTTCAGGCCTATTTTTGTGCCAGTACCAAGATGTTTTTGCTACCACTGCCCTATAGTATAGCTTGAAGTCAGGAATGGTGATTCCACCTGCATTAGTTTTGCAGGTTAAGAGTGTTTTGGCTGTATGTGGTCTTTTGTGATTCCATATGAATTTTTGGATCATTTTTTCTATTTCCGTAAAGTCAGTCCATGAAATTTTAATGGGGATTGCATTAAATCTATAAATTGCTTTTGGTAGGATAGCCATTTTTACTATATTAATTCTCCCTATCCAGGAGCAGGGAAGGTCTTTCTGTTTTTCAGTGTCCTCTGCTATTTCTTTCTGTAATGTTTTGAAATTTTCCTTGTAGAGATCTGAAGGGTCTTTGGTTAGATTGATTCCAAGATATTTAATTTTCTGGTGAGCTATTGTGAAAAGTATATTTTCTGAAATTTCCTTCTCTTTGGGTTTGCAGTTGGTGTAAAGAAAATCTATTGATTTTTGTGTGTTGATTTTATATCCTGCCACTTTGCTGAATGAGTTGATTAGATGTAAAAGTTTTCTGGTTGAGGTTTTGGGGACTTTCAGTTGTATAATCATATCATCTGCAAATAAGGATAATTTCACCTCTTCATTGCCAATCTGTATCCCTTTGATTTCTTTCTCTCGTCTGATTGCCCTGGCAAGGACTTCAATTACTATGTTAAATAAAATAGGAGAGAGAGGACATCCTTGCCTTGTTCCAGATCTAAGAGAAATGTTTTCAGTTTTTCTCCATTTAATATAATGTTGGCCGTAGGTTTGTCATAGATGGCTTTTATGATATTAAGGTATTTTCCTGTTATACCTATCTTCTCCAGCGTTTTTATCATGAAAAGGTGTTGCACTTTGTCGAAGGCTTTTTCAGCATCAATTGAGATGATTATGTGGTTTTTGTTTGCCAGGTTCTTGATATGTTGGATTACATTAAAGACCTCAAAATAAAATCAGAAACTTTAAAACTAATAGAAGACAAGACATGCAATACACTCCATCATATAGACATAGGAAAGTATTTCCTTAATAGGACTCTATTGGCTCAAGAAATTGCAATAAGAATAGATAAATGGGATTACGTGGAGTTAAAAAGCGTCTATACAGCAAAAGAAACAGCAGAGTCAAGGAAAACCCCATGGAATGGGAAAGACTCTTCTCATCCTATACATCAGACAAAGTTCTAATTACCATAATTTATAAAGAACTCAAGAAAACAATTTCCAAAAAAATAAATAACCCAATACAAAAATGGACAAAGGAACTGAATAGACAGTTCTCAAATGAAGAGGTCCGTAAATCCAAGAAACACATGAAAAAATGCTCAATATCCCTAGCCATTAGGGAAATGCAAACTAAAACAACTCTGAGATTTCACCTTACACCGGTAAGAATGGCCAAGATCAATAAAACAAATAACAACAAATGCTGGTGAGGTTGCAGAGAAAAGGGAACACTCTTACATTGTTGGTGGAGCTGTAAATTGGTCCAACCACTGTGGAAATCAATATGGAGGTATCTTAAAAAACTAAAAATAGATCTAACGTATAACCCAGCTACAACACTATTGGGAATTTACTCAAAGGGAGATGTGTCATCATACCAAGGAGACACCTGCACCTCCATGTTCAATGCAGTACTTTTCACAATAGCAAGGATATGGAATCAACCAAAGTGCCCATCAACAGAAGAATGGATCAAAAACTATGGTATATATACACGATAGAATATTACTGGGCAATCAAGAAAAATGAAATAATGCGATTTGCAGCAAAATGGATGGAAATGGAGAAAATTATTTTAAGTGAACCAACACAAGCTCGAAAGAGAAATACCACATGTTCTCACTCATAGGTGGGAGCTGAATCAAAATTATAAGAAGCAAAATAGTCCTATGGAGAGGTCGGAACATAATTAAAAAATAGCTAAGAATGGTATTATTATAGATGGTCTAGGAAATTCATGTAGTAGTTCTGACAATGTAAAAAGAAAGTTCACTATAGAAAAAAGTTCCTATCTTAAACAGAACTGGAACCCAAGGATATATAGAAAAATATTACCATAAAAAGACAAGCAAATGGAAGAGAGGTCTTTGGGGGTAACAGAGGGAGGAAGCACACAAGAGGGTAAGTGGGAACTTATAAGTATAATGTACAACAAAATGCATATATGGAAATGTCACAATGAAAAGAATGTCAGAATGAATCACATTAAAGTGTACATTAAAAATTTCCAAATAAAAAAAGAAATAAAGATTCCAAGGCCCTGGTCAACTGTTGTTGTTGTTGTTGTTGTTGTTAGGTGCCGTCGAGTCGAGTCCAACTCATAGCGACCCTATGTACAGCAGATCGAAACACTTGCCGTCAACTGTAGAATTTGTTATTAACAAGATCCCCAGGTGATCCTTATGCACAGTAAACATTGAGAAGCATCATTTCTGATGGTTGCATCATCGGGTAATCTAAAAACCCCTATTAATACTTCACTGTGAATTAGTTTAATAGATAATTCCTCCAATTCATTTGTTCATTCAAATAACAGTTGGGAATCTTCTGAGTGCCTGACAACTGTGTTAGGAAAGCAGATTTGTATTTTACAGAGGTCTTAACCTAGAGTAATCCATTATTAATGGCAGAACGTCTGCCAATAAGACAGGCTCATGACAATATTTTGAGAGTAAAGTGGAGGGCAACTGTGAACAAATCATACCATGTAAATGGTCACTTATTCCATCTATGCATAGGGTTGATTTAGACTATGTACCATAATCTCTGATCATAGTAAATTCTACTCCTATAACCTCAACCCTCTACTGTTCCACTCTAAAAGTCAGAGGAGGCTGGGTTTGAGCACAGGTTGATATAAAGAATTAAGGAAGAGCCTCACATCTGCTCAAACATAATCCCTTGGGGAAAAGAACAATCATGAGCATTTGCATGACAAGCAAATGAGAGAGGCAAGAGAAAGCAAACATCCCTCCAGCAGGGTTGGGGTGTTTGTCCCACAGAGGTGGGAGCCAGGACTGAGGCCACACAGCAGCAGTATCATTGACTTTGCCCAGCTGGTTCCTACAAACAATTCAGATGTTGGCAACCGGCTATTTTGAGATCTGTGCAGCTCACAATTGCAGAAAAAGTAATTCATCCCTGTTTTTAAACATCACATCTGATTTTTGCTGGCTTCCTCAAAAATCCAGCCCACTCATCTTTCACTCACATGGTAAGAGGTATGAGAGCAAATATGTAACAGGACCTGATGAAATAATCCCCTTCTAATGATGACAGGCAACAAAGAACTTAATCTGAACACACTACTGAATAATCATCAAATATTGGACCTTTGTTTTGTGCTTTCAAATGGCTTAACAGGAAAAAGTATAAACACTTGATTTAACCTGGATTTAAAGATGTGTAGCCAATTTGTTTTATAGCTGAGAAACCCCAAGTGATTCTATAAAGATCCATGAATAAACTATGAGAAGTCGGGGGCATCATATTCATTCTAGCATACTAAGGTATCCAAAAAATGAAAAAAAAATCAATATGAAAAGTAAACACCTCAGCTAGGTGTAGTGGTACACATCTATAATCCCAGTGAGTCAGGAGTCGGAGATTTGTGAATTTGAGGCCAGAGGCAGCATTCATAATTGGTGAGATACTGATTCAAAATAAAAATTTAAAAAGGGGCTGAGAGTGCACCCCAGTGGTAGAGCATTTGCAAAATATTTGTGGCCCTCGGTTCAACCTCAAAGTACTAGAAAGAAAGAAAAGAGAGAGAGAGTACGAGAGAGAGAGAGAGAGAGAGAGAGAGTGTGTGTGTGTGTGTGTGTGTGTGTGTGTGTGTG